>PVIH01012204.1:0-64477 GCA_004025045.1 Sigmodon hispidus
GGGGAGGGGGAGGGAAGAAGCAAGGAGAGGGAGGGAGGGAAAGGGGGCGGGGCTGGGGCAACACAGCCAGACCTTATATCCAAAAACAGATGGGGGGACTCAGCAGGTGTGTAGCGGCAAACATTTGTAATCCCAAACTTGGGAGGGAGAGGCAGGAGAGTGGAACTGGAGGCCAGCTCAGCTCTAAGACCCTTTCTCCAAAAATAAACAAACTCCCCTCACTACGATTAAGCGCCCTCATTGTTAAAACGGTTGCCTGCCAGCCCTTCTTTGGATTTGCATAATGACTTTCCAAGTTTGTGATGTTGTGCACTCCTCCATGGTTTTAAAAAAAAAAAAAAAAAAAAAAAAAGGAAAAGGCAAAAACCTGCTTCACTGCGAGAACACACGGAGCGGAGCAATTACCCTTTCCCCTACTGCAGTTATCACTCTGAAGTTTCTCCGGCTGGGAACACCTCCGGGATCTGCTTGGAGAAGCTGAGGCAGGGGGATCGTTTGAGTGTATGAGCTAGAAGCCAGACGAGGCAGGATAACAAAACCACAAAAAAAAATTAAAAATAAAAAAATCTTTTTTTCTTTTTGACAGTTCTCTACTTGTATTACAATGTACCATACTCATATCCACCACCACCCCAAATCATTCAAGTCTTTCACAGGCAAGGGGGAGGTGGCTTCCCGTAGAGAGCCTGCCCAGCATGCCAAAGCCCCTGTTTGAAATCCCTAATACGGGTGGGAGAGAAGTCTATCCTTACTAATATATTTGATAAACCCCTTTAATGGGGCAGTCTTAACAGTTTTTTTCTTAAAAAAAAAAAAAAAAAAAAAAAAAAAAAAAAAAAAAAAAAAAAACACTTCTTCTCCCCAGTCTACAGGGCAACAACAGTCCTCATATAGCTCATACCTAAAGTCAAGGGGCAGCACCACATTCCCTCTACACAACCTCTTTTCAGTACAACACAACTAACTAGGCTTTATGCTTCCTGTACCTAAACTTCGGGGATCATTTTACTGTGCGAACTGCCAAAGACTGTGGTCCAGAAAAACCGGAGGCTGGGAAGCACTGGGCAGCCAGCAGACTCCCTAGGCTCCCAAACTTCTCTAGCAGACTTTGATTCAGTCTTTGGATGGCATAGGCCAGTTTTAGCAGGAATTCTCCTAACTTAGTTTAAAATGAATTTCCCACCCTCGCCACCTAAAGCTTAGCGTCTAAACGGATGTCTAATTTTCTATGCATTCACCCCATTTCCCCACTCCCTGCACACACCTCTGTCTATACAACCATCCGCCCTTGCTCTACTTACCCTAGGTGAAACCCTATTACAATGCTGTTACTACAACAATCCTAAAGCAGGACCCCTCCCCCCCCTTTTTTTTGCAGATTCAAAAGAAACAGAAATCTTAGCTGTACCTGCAGCTGCTGCCCCTGATGTTCCTACCAGTACCGTAGGGGAAGAAACCAAGACTAAACCTATCTCTAGGGCAAGGTCATCCAGTAAAAGCAAAGGACACGTGTGGCTGGGATGTAGATTAGTGGTAGACCACTTGTCTACCAGAGTGAGACCCTGGCTTCCATCCCCAACAATACAATAAAACACACCCGCACATGCAACCACGCCCATCTCTCCCTCCCTCACCCTCCCTGTGCCCTTGCACTGTGTTAGAAACTGAGCCCAGGATTTCACACTTGTTAGTGCTAAAATTAATCAAGGTAAAGAAAGGTTCCTTCGTCAGTTGTACTAGCCACATTTCAAATGCCCAAATGCTACACAGCAGGGATATTCATCTTAGGTCTCCAGTATAGCATTTCCAGGAAATTTAGAGAAATGCTAAGTCTTGAACCTCAACAGAACTCCTCAGGTAAAGGACAGGAAACGAACATTTTCAGATGACCCATTTGCACATTCAGAAATATTCTTAAATAACATCTATGTTTTTTCTTTATATACATCAAATGTGGATATTTCATTGATGTCAGTCTTATTTAGTTCAACATCCCAGGGAGAAGCAAGGGCCTAAACAGGATGATTTGTCATTTCTCCACAGTTCACCCCTCTGAGACCCATAAAGGTGGATAAGAAGGGTGGCATTTACCAGTATGTTCTTTTCTGCAACTTCCATTTTGTTTCCAACTTCCGTTGTGGCAAAAATAATAATAATGATGTGGATTTATCCTCTGGGCTCTGTATCAAGAGAATCAGCAGCAACTCAGCTGTAAATGCCAAATAATCCCTTTTCACACGAGATGCCTATAAGAAATGATGGCATTGATGAAAAGGGATAGGTGTTCTGCCTTCTCACCTGTTACTACTTGCCCACAGAATTTATTCAGTAAGTACTGAGATATTGACTATGGGTTCTGAAAGTTCCAATCATTACCCATTCAGTGTGATACAAACTTATTGCTAAGTTCCTCGACCTCGGGTTATGGATGCTGCTCAGTTGGTAGAATGCTTACATTAGCAAGCACGAAGAATACTGGATTCTCAACACTGCATAAAACCAGACCTGGTGGCACTGCAGAGTAACTAAGCACAGAGAAGTTCAAGGTCATCCTCAAATTCTCAACCTCATCCATATTGCTTTCAGTAACTTCTCAAACATCATCAAATAAAACTTTCGGGGCCGGGAGATAGCTTTAATAAGCCAGTGATGCTACAACACTGATTCAATTCATTCTCAGACTTGAATGTCTATTACACAAGTTCCTATCAACTAGAACTTAATCTGAAGCAGGCAAGATGTCAACCACCAGCTTTTTAGTGATTCTCTGGATCGTATTATGAACCTCGACTGGGGGTGGGGGATGGTGTCAGGGTTCCATCTCTAGCCCGGGTAGCCCCAGCATCACTCACCAAGGGATAAGGAGCAAATCCTCCCTAAAAGCAAGCTGGTCGGACAAAGCACCTCCCATTTTCTTGTAGCTGCGGGCCCCGCCCCTGACGCCCGCGCAATCGCGTTGCTCCACCCCCGTCTCCGCACCTGGCTGGCCGCACCTGGGCTGCCCCTGCGCCTTGCGCCTGCGCTCTGCGCCCTCAGGGTCCTCGCTGGACTTGCGAAGCCCGGCCATGCTCCGGCCCCATGCCTCCAGCCTGCCGACTCCACAGCGTCGGTTTTGGGTCATTTAACGGCCGCTGTGGCGCATGCCCCGAAGACATTTTCCAGATCTTCCGAACCCTGGGGACCACAACTCTCAGGCCGTCCGCATCCCAGACCCTAGCGCTGCGCCGATCTGCCCCTGCCTCGACTGTTGGGTGCGGCCCAGACGGGCGCCTGGCTGCGGGGCTTGGCGGCTGTTAGGTTCGTGGCGCCCCGGGTGCGAGGTTCCTCGCGCGCGGAAGAGACGTGGAGATCGTCCCGGGCCAATGGCAGGCCACAGAAAAGGCAGGTGGGCTCAGCGCGAGCCAGCTGGCCCAGAGCAATTAATGGCACGAAGGCCTTTTAGGGACCGTAGACCGGGGAAAGTTGATTCCCAGTACCTAAGATCATAAACATATTCTTTCAGCTTCTAATACCTAGCTTTAAATAAAAAAAAAAAAAGTTTTAAGAACTAATATCAGAAAACTTGTTATGTATTCCTTCCTATCAACTTTACACACAGTGTATGCAACCAAAGAAGGTTCTGGAAGAGGGCGGAGCGAAGGGAGGGGCACCAAACCCGCTTTAAAAGTAAAAACTGAGCCAGCTGTGACGTCATGCTCCCATAATCCCAGCACTTCAAGTGGGAGGTGGAGACAGAATCAGGAATTCAAAGTCATCATCAACTACTTTGTTGGAGGCCAGCCCAGGCAGCAATGAGACTCTAGTCTCAAATTCATTAATTATTCCAAAGCTTGTGTTTACTAATGAATAGCCTCTCAATATACCATAAATGAGCTGGACATGGTAGTGCATACCTGTGGTATCAGTACTTGGAGATAAGGATCAGAAATTAAAGACCAGCTTCAAATAAAATAATAAATATTCAAACACTCACTGGTGGCTATTCTATGCGGCATCATGCTGCTGATGTTTACGGAGTAGCACAAAGATTAAATTGTACCTCGGTTTCAGTACTTCTGTACCGAGTCCAGACTTTATGGAGAAAAATATGAGTAATTCGGACTTTATAGATAGGATCATATATTGTTATCGTTTGAGAGATTTCTTGCAGCTTAACACACAGTTCAAACAGAAGGTGACCCCAACATGAGGGAGATGCTCTGGTTAGTGGTGTCGACAGGATCTGGAAACCCTGAGCATGTTTATGGTGAGAGGTTGACTTGATTCCCTTAGATGAGATGGGAAGGCTTGACCATTGCAGATGATGGTATTGCTGTCCAACTGAATGAAAAGGACAGAGCTTAGGTAAGCTTGAGACCAGCTTTCTCAAGCTGTTGTTCCTATTACTTCCCCAAAGGGGTGGATAGAGGTGGGGAGAAGGGCTGTAACCTGGAACTTTGAGGCTAAATAATCCCTTCCCCCTTGAATTGCTTTTGTCGGAGTATTTTAATCACAGCCATAAGGCCTGTTGAGGAAAAATCAGTTCCTTCTGGTCAAGAGAATTAAATCCCTGACCGAGGTGGACCCTAAACATTCCCTTTGGTCTGATCCTAGCACAAAAAGAGACCAGCCCTCCAGAAATGTCTTCCCCAAAAGGCTCATATATTGAAGGACTGGTATCCAGCTGGTGTCACTATTAAGAAGTAACTAAATAGGGAGGGGGGTTAATGAGATCCATTTATGAATTTATGTCTGAATTAACTGAATGAAGTGGGTCTTAACTAGGAGAAATAATTCATAACTCACAGGAAGTGTACCTCTCCCTCTCTGCTTTCTGGCTTTCCTGAGGTGAGCAGACTCCTTTACTCCATGATGCACTATCATAACATTCTACCTATTGTTCAGGCATGGGGCCCACAGAACTTGGACTAAAGCCCCTGAAAGCATAAACCTAGATTGCTATTTTGAGATATTTTATCTCTGGCGCTTTTTCACAACAGATCGAGAAGTCTTACTAGCTGACCCACTTATGGATATAAATTCCTGACTTGCCTATTTGATCCTCTCTTGGACTCCTATGAGGCTCTGAGCTCCGTCCCCAAGCCTGAAATTTTTCCTTGATTCTATTCACTCTGCCCTTCCCAAATTTGAACAGTCACCAAATGCAGACTTCAAGCTGGGAGCTGCATCTGTTCCTTCTTCCCACGGCCAACCCCTTAAGCTACTGTAGCCTTTGCCTACATCACCCTCCTCTACCATAATATCGTGAGTTCCACTGAGATGCAGACCGTGTTGAATTTGAAGTCAAATAATTGAACCTCAAGTAATGGTTTTACTTTTGCTCCCTAACCTTTTAAAAATATCTTCTGAACAATAAGAATAAGCTGGGCAGTGGTGGCATACTACTTTAATCCCAGCACTGGGAGGCAGAAATAGGCAGATCTTTAAGATCCAGGCCAGCCTGCTCTTTAGAATGAGTTCCAAAACAGCTAGGGATACACAGAGAAACTTTGTCTCAAAATAAGAAAAAAAACTGAATGAGAATGAACTGAGATTACCTATCTCTTAAATGGCTGTATAGAGCAACTAATGGGTCAAAGTCTGTTTTGAGTGAAAAAAAAAAGTCCTCTTTTAGTGTTATAAGCTAACTAGTGTGTAAAGCCTCTGGCATGCAATAGGAAATCAAGTTACCCCAAGCTGAATGCTGTTGTTGGTTGTTCTTACTCTTTTGGGGGTCTACCACCCAGCTCCAAAATAAATCATACACAGAGGCTTATTCTCAATTATAAATGCCCGGTCTTAGCTTGACTTATTTCTAGGCAGCTTTTCTTAAATTATCCCTTCTACTTTTTGCCTTTGGCTTTTCCCTTTTCTTAATTCTGTAATCTTACTTTCACTCTTACTCCATGGCTGGCTGTGTGGCCAGGTCACTGGACCCTGATGTCCTTCTTTCTCTCTGGCTACGTCTTCCAGATTTCTCCTTCTGTTTATACTCTCTGCCTGCCAGCCCCACATATTCTTGCTCCTGCCTCACTGTTGGCCATCCAGTTTTTTACTAGACCATCAGGTGTTTTAGACAGGCACAGTAACACAGCTTCACAGAGTTAAACAAATGAAACCCATCTTTGCAGCATTAAAGCAAATGTTCCACGGAATAAACAAAAGTAGCACATCTTAAAATAATATTCCACAACAGAGTGCAAAGGTCTAAGTAACTTGGGAGACTGAGGCAGATGGTCCACTAGAGCCCAGGACCCAGCCAGGAGTTCAAGTCTAGCTTGAACTACCCTGTCTCAAATTTTAAAAATAAAGGTTATCCTAGATGCTAACATATTATGAGCATAATGCTCATAAAAAAATGAGACGTTTGGTGGTCTTAAGAGAGAATGATTTTATTATTGCATGTAAGAAAAAAAGTAAATAGTGTAGAAAAAAGGAAGAGTGACAGGCTAAAACTCTCATAGTTTTTGACCCTTCTATTGAGGGGTGTGGTCTATTTCATCTCCTTTGGAATTTATATACATTCTATTGGGTGGGTTTCTTTGTCTTTGAGACAGGGTTTCCAGTCTTGTGTTGCCAGTCTTGCTCAGGCTAGCCTCAAGTTCCTGATCATCCTGCCTCTGCTTCTTGAGTTGCTGGATCTCTATCTGGATACTATCACGTCAGACCTGGGTTTTGTGAGTTCATCAGTGAGTACCATACTATAGTGCTACTTTCTAGGCCATGATGGAAGAAACTGGCAGCATATCCTTCTGTCTCTTGGAACACTCACTCTAAAAACCAGGTATCACCTGTGCAAGAGCCCATGGGAGACTCCAGTGGGGGAAACGGAATCACTGTCCTCCCACACCTCACAACTGTCATCCGACCATCTTGAGAATAAATATTCCAGGCTCAGTCTGCTTTACCTATCTCCCTACAAACTGTTAAGGTCTCTTGGTCTATATGTACAGAAAAAAATGATAGTAACTGATAGTTTACATTCCAATAAGAAAGCATTTGACCAGTGTCAACTTGATTGGGTTAAGATGTGCCTGGGTGGAGGTGGGGGGCTGAGGACTTGCCTCCATCAGTCAAGTGCTTGCTACAGAAGCATGAGAACCTGATCAGATTCCCCAGAACTCATAAAAAAGCCAGACCTAGAAGTTAACGTTTATAACCTCAGTGCCATCAGGGTGGAGACAGGCTGCCCATCCCGTCTAGCTGAATCCACAAACTCAAGGTTCACCTTATATCTCAAAAATATAAGGTGAAAACATGCTAAACAAGACTCCCAGGGTCAACCTCTGGCCTACACACATACCTAATGTGCATTCAAACATATACAACACACAAAAATAAATAAATAAAATTAAATAAATAAGTGTGATGGTTTAAAAGAAAATGGTCCCCATAGGATCACAGAGAGTGGCACTGTTGGTAAAGATGTAGTTGATCAAAGAGGCCATGTTCTTAGAGGACTAAGCAGACATCATAACAGGGTGCTTAATCTGCTCTCAGAGATCAGGCCTCAATTTCAATTTCCTGCGAGTGAACAAGCAGTTTCTGAAAGAGCCATAAACAAAGGACTATCAATTTTCAACACCCCCAATAGCAAGGTCAAAGAGGCCAGGCCAGGCCTGAGCCATAGTCAGCAAGCTCAAGGTGAAAACCAAATAAGGACAAATCCTTGGACTTGTTCAGACCTGCCTCAGATGAAAAACTGTTGCCCTGATCAGCCTTTGACTAGCCCTGGCCAATTAGAACATACTAATATGATTGTCACTTGTTTAAGTCAATCATATCTAATTGCTCTGGGAACTCCCCTTAGCTGTGCTTAAAAGAAGCACATACATCCCTCTTGGGTCACCACCATTTTGCCTTTGTGTAAAACGGTTGGCCTCAGCATGCTGGTAATAAATGCTTTTGCCAGTTACATACATGGATAGTGGCCTTTTGTGGGACTCCTCCAGGAATCTTAACAGTTGCACCTCCAGCAAGCAATAGAACTTAGCAGCTTTAGCTATATGGTTCTAGTTTTAAAGTCAAGGATAGAGTCTCCCTCTGTGACTAGGGAGTTATGTAATCTCCCTCTGTGACTAAGGAAAGATGCTGAGGCCAGACATGCGTCAGAGGTGTCCCTGAATGAAAGCCTGGAGAAGTGATTGTATGAAGCAGTAAAGGTAAAGCCTGGATTGCCTTGGAGACTCCAAGATGTGAGAGATGCCAGAGTAGAAACCTGCCAAGAGAAGCTGCTAACAGGGACTGAAACCAGCTCAAAAGAAAGAGGTCTGTTAAATCAACAAACCTGAAAGGAGTTGGAGATCTGAAGAGCATTTTGACATCACATGAAGATCCAGAATTGAAAGTTTTCCTCGTTGGTTTTCATTCTTGCTTTGGTTCCTTTTTATCCCTTTTGGAACAGTAATGCACATTCTGTGCCATTGTATGTTGGAAGTACGTGTTCTACTTTTTATTTTGATTTTATAGAGGGTCACAGTCAAGAGATCACCATGGGTCTCAGAAGAGACTTTGAATATTGGACTTTTTCAGGGTTGCTTGAGACTGTTATAGACTCTGGGGGCTTTTAAAGTTGAACTTAATGCATCTCTGCATTATGTTGTGGCTAGAAGCCTGTGGGAGCCAAGTAGTGGGATGTGGTGGTTTGGAAGAAAATGGCCCCCATAGGCTCACAGAGAATGGTACTAATTGAACATATGGCCTTGCTGAAATGGATGTGGCCTTATTGGAAGAAATACATCATTAGGGGTGTGGGCTTTGAGGTCCCAGAAGCTCAAGCCTGCCTAGTGACTCACTATCTCTTCCTGTTGCCTGTAGATCCAGATGCAGGACTCTCAACTACCTCTCCAGCACCATGTCTGCCTGCATGCCACCATGATGATACCTCTGAAACTGTGATCCATCCCCCAATTAAATGTTTTCCATTATAAAAGTTGCTGTGGCCATGGTATCTCTTCACAGCAATAAAACCCTGACTAAGACAGTAGGTAAATGAAAAATTAAAAACAAATAGCTAGAAAATTAATTAAGCATATCCCAAGCATATCTATGAGGAAATCTCAAGTGACAATTAGGTCATGAGAACTCTGGTATTAGTATTGAGTTAATGAATTAATGCCTAAAAAAAATTAATGCCTACTATGATGACAGAACATGGTAAAAAAGATAGGAACTGGGTCCTAGTTGGAGGAAGTAGGTCAGGTCCCTGGGAGCTTGTCCCTAGGGACTCTACACTGTCTTGGCTCCTTCCTATATCCCTTTACTTTGCTTTTGTGACCTGTGGCTGGCCTGCCCTGCTCTACAGTCTCCTCCTCATCCTGGAGATCTGATACTTCTGGAAGTGTGAACTAAAATAAACCTGTAAGCAAGGGCAAAACCACCTCACTAGACTGCTCCACGAGTAGGAAGAAGGTTTATTGTACATGTGAAACTGCAGCATGGCTATGTCCAGTGGTGGAGAGAGACTAGCAAGAGGCAATTGGGGCAGTCCAAAACCGCCATGGCTATCTTGAGAGACAGAATAGCAAAAAGGCAGGGAAAGCCTTGCTGGTTTTAAACAGAGCATGTAGCTGCAGGATGGGGGAGAGGGATGTGCAAGCCAGGAACACCCTGGGAGCTAGGGTGGGGGCTTTGAAATGTGCTACAGATATGTATCATGGGAGCTATTAAGTCCCAAAGCCAGAGGTAGAGGAAGATAAGGGAAGTGGTTCTTCTGGCAGACAGAATCCCGTTACACAGGTTCCTGAGGAATGTTGATTGTAAGCTTCTATATGTATCCACCAGCAATCCTTCAAGTCCAGCCTGAGCTGAGCCCAGATGTCACTTAGGATATGGTCAGTGACCCTGTCCTAATATTACCTTTCTCTCTCTAAGTTGTTTCTGTCACGTATTTTGGTCACAGCACTGAAAACTAGCTGACACTACCTACCAACGGCTGACAGATGTGGATGTGTAAAGGTCATCAGCCAGGTCCCAAGCAAAACCAAACTCTTGTTGTTTCAGCCATCTGTTCTGTGAAGTTTTGTTACAGCACCCCAAGCAGACTAATTACCAGGTTATACAAAAAACTAGATAACGTTCTACCGGTAATAAGACAACAACCTTTGAGGAGTCTGACAAACAGGAAAATGCAAACAGAAAATTCTATTTTCTTTCTCTTTTTAATTGAAAATAGATTCTCCCCATACAATATAGTCTGATTACAGTCTCAATTCCTTCTGCTCCTCCCATATCCTCTCCATCTCCCCACCCATCCAAGTCCACACCGTTCATGCTCACTCTCATTAAAAAGACAGATATCTTAATAATAATATCAAGATAAAGCAAACAAACCTGAAATCTTATCTATCGTCTACTTTTCAATATCATCAACAGTTTGGTCCCTCCTGCTGTTGGGTAATAATTCACTTAAAAATATAATTGACAGTGAAAGTATAAAGCCCTAAGCAAAGCTCCACTGTTTCAGAATGGCCATTCTAACTATATAGATGTCCCGAAGCTATATAGAGATTGGAACCAAGAAGGTATTTGAATGGCTTCCTCAAATTAGCTCTTTTTGGTTTTATTTTTCAAGAGACAGAAAATAGCAGGGAGGTAAAGCCTTGCTGGATTTAAAAAGAACATATAGCTTCAGGTAGGGGAGGTTAATTAGAGTGATTAATTAAAGTTATTTTACTTTTTAAAAGCCTATGATCTTGTTTTTTTTTAGAGACAGAATCTCTTGAGTGTAGACCCGATTGTCTTGGAACTCCCTTTGTAGACCTGATTGGCATTGAATTTAAAGATCCTACTGCTTCTCCCTCTCACCTTATAAAAAAGCAGCTGTAATTTTAAAAATTGTTTTATTCTCTGAGAATTTTATACATGCATGTATTACATTGTGACCAAATTTATACCACACTCCCCTCCCCCTACTCACCCAGGATGTCATCTGCCAATGTTTCCCTCCTAACTTCATATCCCTTTTTTAAATTGCTTTTGTCACCCACAGATCTAATTAGTGCTGCTCACATGGATGTGAGGCCATGAACTGCAACATGGTCAACCTGCCAAGGGCCACGCCCCTAGAGAAAACAGACTGTCTGTCCCCTACCAGCCATCAGCCAATAGCTCCTCAGCTAAGGGTGAGGTCTTGGGTGCCCCTCCCCGCTCTGTGCTGGAATGTTGACTGGCTTGCACGGAACCACAGCTGTTATGCCGGGGTCCTGTCATGTCCAATGACAATGTTTTGCCCCCATCCTACCCAATCACTGGCTCTTACAATCGTTCTGCTTCCTCTCCCGCACTGTTCCTGAGACTGTGTGGTAAGATTCCCACATATAGCAGAGTACTTCAAAGACACTTTCTACACTCAGGCTCGTGAGTTAACTACTGTCCACTCCACTAAGAAACTTCTCTAATGACAAAGAAGGGCTGTGCTACTCTTTGGATATAGAAACGTGTATTCAAAAGGCAATTTGAATAGTAATAGTAATATGTTCTTCTCTAGGGCTGTATGAGTTCCCCATAGTTCTTGGCTATATTTATAGTATACAAATGAGTCTCCCTGGCCCCTCCCCCTTAGGCCTTAATCCAATCAGAAATAACTTGTTTATCCCATAACATTTGTGCCATTGTTGCACCCTGTCTCACCAGGCTGGTAACTGTCACTCACGGAAATCACAGTTGGATACGACTGTTGATGTCTTTTCTACACACACACACACAGAACCAGGCATAGCCTCTTCTGATACTGTGAAAGGGAGAACACTTCTAAGCTCCAGGTTGATTTCTTTCTGTCCTGTGACTACAGCGTGCAGTGTCTTCAGCAACAGAGTATAGAATCCTCCCATCAAGAGCAGAATCAGTAGGATGTGTTTTGGGTGGGTGGGTGGGTGGATGGATGCACGAGCCCACATTGCGCATGTCTGATGGAGGACTGATGTGCAGGCTGTGCAGACTTTGAACCTGACATGTTCTTCCTGCCTCACTGATGAGATTATAAGTACATACCATAAACACCTTGATGGTGGCCTCTAAGCAGCTTTAATGGCAGCTGAGCTGATTCGTGGAATGGAAGGAAGTCCATCTGCCAATGTCCTAGGCAGAGGCTATGGTATGCCATAGACACACCAAAGTACAGACACCATCAAGGTCTAATTTGGTGACCTAATGAATTTTACAAGAATTATTTTAGGGATTACTCACAGGAGCAGAAGTGACTCAAAGACAGCTGTACCACCCATCACCAGCTGGGGTGACAGCTCACAAAAGCTGGAAACCTAGATCACACTGCACTGTTGTAAGAGATTTCCAGGCCCATTTGGGCCAGAAGTTTGAACCTTGACCGCAGCGGCTTTTTCCCCCACAGAAATGAATTAGACGCTTATATTAATTTCATACTGTTTGGCCTATGTCTCAAGAACATTACTAGCTAGCTCTTTCAACTTAATTCAACCCATTTCTAGTATTCTATCTGCCACGTGGCCAGGCCCGTGGCTCACCTGGATTCCTTACATGGCTCTTCTTGGGGGGTAAGATGGAGACTGGTTGACTCCGCCCTCCTTCTACCTGTCGATCCTCTGATCCTCCACCCACTTCTACGGTGCTGCACATAGGCCAAACCAGTTACTTTATTTACAGTATACAGAGAACATTTCCACCACACTGCACAACCTGCAGACTGTTTAACAGTGTGGAGAGTGTCCTTTCCAGGCAGCTCAGTTTGTCTATAAATGTGAGTGGTGTGATGAATCCAGTCATTTTAAGGAAATTTCCAAAGCCTTTGAATTCTTTCTGCTTTAACAAGTTTCCCTGCAGGACTGAATGTTTCACCTCCCCTTAAGTGATCATGTTGCTTCATCTCCTTTCTTACATCCTATGTGTTAAGGAGTTTTCCTCCAAGATGGAAGATTTCAATCCCTCCAGCTCCATGAAAGGTGTTTTTTATGTATGTGAGTTTTCATTTAGATAAATGCCTAGGAGTTTGACTGATAGGTCTGATGGTAAGTAGATGTTCAGCTCAAAAAAAAAAAAAAAACCCTAAAGGTAACAACTAAAACTATTGCTAAAGTGACTTACCATTTTATATTTTCACTGATAACAATGTATGGAAAATGGCTTTCTTGGTATTCCTTCTTTATTTTTCAGACATCATCTTACTATGTAGCCTTGACTGCCTGGATTACCCTATGTACACCAAGCTGGCCTTGGGCAACTGTGCCTTTGTTTCTTTGCATTCTAATCAACATACAGTATAGCTACTTTTTAAAGAAATAAAGTGATCTTAAAAAGATTTGTTTATTTATTGTGTATTCAGTGCCCTGTCTTCATGTATGTATGCATGAAGGCCAGAAGTGGGCATCAGACTTCATTACAGAAGGTTGCATGAATGCTCTTAACCTCTGAGCCACCTCTCCAGGCCCCAGTATGACTCCTTTTAAGAACTGTCAACTTGCTCAAGTGTGGTGGTGCACACTTTTAATCCCAGCACTCTGGAGGCAGAATTGGGAGGATCTCTGTGACTTTGAGGCCAGTCTTGTCTACATAGTGAGCTCCAGAAAAGCCAGGACTACACAGAGCCACTCTGTCTTAAAAACAAAAAAAGAAAAGAAAAAAAAGTTGAAAAGAAAAACAAGGAGGAATTATTCACTCTTCACAACCTTACACAAAAGCTTCAAAATTAAAATAGAAGAAAAACCTGTTGGCAAGGAGGCTGGCCAGGATACTCTTCAACTGGTCATCCTGTTGATGCTCTCTAGAACAGGCCCAAACAACTGGCTCAGACAAAGAGACACATCAGGTAGGTGTCTTGAGGCATCCCATGACTCATTATGATACTGAATGTGCACCCCTGGCAGAGTAAGATGCTAAGAAAATGGGTAATGCAAACAAGAAAGCCTACACTATGCAAATGACTGAACTTGCCCAAGAAATGAGAAATAAAAGCCCCATCCTTTATATAACATTTTGCACTTGAGTTTCTAACTTTTCTCCTGCCCTGGCCCATTTCCTTACTTGAAAATTATCTTAGCTTTAGATTTTGTTTTGTTTTAGTTGATCTGATAAAATACCCTGACAAAAGCCACTTAAGGAAGGTGTTTTTACAATCCATCATGAATGGACGGTTACCATGGCAAGAATTGTATCCTTGGTCAGGAAACAGAGAACAATAATAGGTAGTGTTGTTCAACTAGCTTCTTTTTATGTAATCCAGGACCTAAACCCAGGGAATGGTGCACCTAGAGTGGGTAGATCCTTGCATGTCAGTTAACCTAATTAAGAAAACCCCCTGCAGGCAGAACCAGAGGCTCATTTCCCAGATAATTCTAGATCTCAAACTGACAATTAAGATTAGCCATCACGGAAGTGTTTTGTTTTTTTTTTTAAATAATCTCACCTGGCTTGCTCCCATCTACATGTCAGAGTTCCATTCCTTGTTCTGAAATACAAGAACCTATAACACTTCCAGAGGGTCCCACTGAACCTGCTATACCTCAGTGTTAATTATTTGTTATTGTGAACAGATACCAAAAATCAACAGATGGAAAAGCTATATGCGACAATGTACACAGTAAGTACAGAAGACACAAGCTTCTGTGAATAAAGTTCCCTGGAAAAGTCACAAGTTCATGTTGAGGATTCTGCAGTCTGATTGGCTGATTAGGTGATAAGAGGACTGGGCTGTAATGGATGGTGAATCAAAATGAGTATCTTTAATCCTCTGTGACAGGCATTTATCACTCACCACTGTATCTGGCCTAGCATCCTATATCCTTTTAACTTTTAGATTAAATTCTTGGAATGTGTTGCTAAACTTGACACACCTAGTCTCTACCAACCGCAAAGCAGATAATACCTAAAACCTAAATGTGACATAAAAGCAGACATTCCCCTGCTTTGCTGTAACCTAACTACGAGATCCCCCATCACTGCTTGCTACAGGCATTGGTTTTCTGATTTTCTTTTGTTCTGGGACTAATGAAAGCATCTCATGTGACCATTTTCGCAGACATACTTAGCTCTGATAAACTTCCTCTTAATTCTTTTGAAGGAAGACCTAGGTTTTGCCTTGACATTTATTGGAATCCTTTTTCTTTCTTTCTTTTTTTTTTTTTTTAAGATTTATTTATTATGTATACAGTGATCTGTCTGCATGCACACCTGCATGCCAGAAGAGGGTGCTGGATCTTATTACAGATAGTTGTGAGCCACCATGTGGTTGCTGGGAATTGAACTCAGTACTCCTGGTAGAACAGCCATTGCTCTTAACCTCTGAACCATCTCTCCAGCCCCCTAGAATCCTTTTTCTTGGAGTTACACAGAATGTAATCAACACCACCTCACCCTTCCATGAGTAAGCCATGACAGTCCCTGGGAAATACTGCCAACTAGAGAAGTGCATTACAAACCCAGTGGCCAGATTCTTAAATTGAGGTTTTATCATATAGACATTCATTTTTGGCATATATCCAAATTCTCAACTCCTATAAGGAAAGTTTATATTTATCATAAAATATATGATCCATGTAATTAATTTAAGAAAAAGATTATTTGACAAAGAATTTATCTGGTCTTTGTCCCAGGTTGCTAGGAACTAGCTTCTAAATCTTTGGAATTTCCTGAGTGTAGGAGTATCTTTGTTATTCACAGTGGACCTAGTAGTTTATACTAATGAGGTGATTCATGAGTTGCTCCTCAGATAACTTAGGATAATAAGATGATTCATGCTGGGGGCAGGCCCCATCAGAAAGATTAGCCTCTTATTAGAGGGCAGAGGCTTTGAACCTTGACAAACCAGCCTTCTTAAAAGACAGTGTCAAGAGTGAGCTATGCACTGAATCAGAAACAAATGCTGAGAAACCTTCAGGGAAAAGAACTAAACCCTCCAAAGGTAGATGACTGTCAAATGGCATGGGCTGTTTGTGGAGCCTCTTACAGTAGGATCATACTGTGTTCCTGGTGCATGAACTGGCCTCTCAAAAACACCTAACCAGCATTGATACTGGGATGAGGGACTCAGATCTGCCTCAACTGGATACACTAGACTGAACTGACTCACCCTGGGACTCCTTGCCCACCTTGGGAAATGGATGGGGGGGAGGACGGGAAAGAGAAGGGGAGCAGTGGTATATATGGAAAAAAATTTAAATTTTTTTTAAAAAGTGAGCTATGTCAGAAACAGACAAACATGCTTGTGACTTTTCACAACGTCAGAATTTATTGGATAGTAAATTTACAAGGTACAATATTTTCAAAGGTAGTAATGTGTCATACTCCTATTTCCTTGGGCTGGAGATACAGTTCAGTGGTTAAGAGCATTTGCTATTCTTGCAGAGGACCTGTGTTTGGTTCCCAGAACCTACACCTGGCTGTAACTTTGGTTCTAGAGGATCCAGCACTATCTTCTGGCTTCCATAGGCACCAGGCTCACACATGAGACACATACATACAGGAATTTTCACATCTACACATAAAATAAAAATAAACTCACTTTCCCTGATAATGCTAGTTGAGGTCAACATGGATTCTATTTTCCAATCTTAATTTCTAACATTAAGCTTGTATATTACACATCACATAGTAAAGAGATCTGGATATCCATATTCCTACACACACACACACACACACTATAGGATAATTGCAATGAGTTGAAAAGACAAGAAGTTTCAAATTCTGAGAGGCCAAAAATTGAAAACTAATAGAGATATAAGACTTTTTATTGGCATGAACTGAACCTCCACTAAGCTGAAAGTCTTGCTGGAGAAGCTGCAGTGACTCAGCTGTGATTTGGGCTGCAGGTCAGAGCTGAACTGCAGAGTTTCACCACGATCCAGAGGTGAAAGGGCAGGACCAGGTCTAGATGAATGAGCAGGTATAGAGATGGACAGCAGGTACAGATGGACAAACGGAAGGACAAGCAATTTGGGTAGATGCATCAACAACAGGAACCAGGCTAAGCAGATGTCCTTAGGACAGTTGGGAGTTCTCTGCCTGTCAGTCCTTCCATGCATAAACTTGAAAGTCAGACAACAGGTTGGCTGCGGCCATCATAGCCATGGAAATGCTAAATGCCTAGCTTTTGGGGGGGGGTGGAGGTGGTCCAGGTAAGAAAGTTATACCCTTCCCCCAGGCTAGTATGCCCAGTGAATGAAAAAAAAAAAAAAAGAAATAAAAAGGAACATGACTGCTTAATATGGGATTTTTTTTTCAAAAATTTATTTATTTATTATGTATACAGTATACAGAAGAGTACCAGATGTCATCATAGATGGTTGTGAGTCACCATGCGGTTGCTGGGAATTGAACTCATGACTCCTGGAAAAATAGTGAGTGCTCTTAACCTCTGAGCCATCTCTCCAGCCCGCCGATTTCTTTCTGTATGCTTTGAACTATCATTGGATAATTAAGGAATTGTTTTGGACTATGGCAAGCCAACTTATAGTCAGATGGAAAATCCAAGCATAGATAAAGGGGAAGGAGGACGGAGTCACTCGGAGATGCTCTGAGCCACTGTAATAGAACACAGGTAAAGCCACTAGCCATGCAGCAAGACATAGATTAATAGAAAATAGGTTAAACTGTAAGGGCTAGCTGATAATGAGCCTAAGTCCTAAGCCGAACAGTTTGCAATTAATGTAAACCTTTATGTGATTATCTCCAGCTAAGCAGCAGCAGGGCTTCAGCTCCAAACCTCAGGGCTAGGCTGGAACAGACAGGTCAGAAACATATTACTGTAATTGCTCCTAGGTATGGTAGAAGAAAAAGTTTATTATAGATAGGTGAGAGAGCATCATCAGAGGTAAGGCATCTGAGAGTCCAGAGTAGACATGAGATGTGCCTCGTGAGGAGGGGTGGGGGGATAAAGGGAAACCAGACGCAGCTGCCAGGAGGCCCAAAGATACAAAAAGAGCAGAAAACCAACATGGTTGGCTTATATAGGGAAGATCAGCCCAATCCCTGGGCTGGAGAAGTTTAGGGTAGGGGGTGGGGTATGCTATCCAGGAGAGCACTGTAACAAGTAGGAACCAAGTGATACAGGAAGAATGTACCAGTCAGTGTCCATTTTGATAAGGTGTCAAATAGGCACCTTAGCCATTTGTCAGGTTTGAAACCTAACACCCAGTATATTGTTGGGCTGGTATATATTATTTATTTTATGCATATGAGTGGCCTGTTTTATCTTGTAGCTCACCAAAAGAAGGAATCAGATGCCATTACAGATGGTTATGAGCTACCATCTTAGCTGATGGGAATTGAACTCAGGACCCCTTCACTGAGCTCTCTGCAGGCCTCCTAATGTAATTTTAATATGCCCATGTTCACTTACAATCTCAATTCACCCCAATAAATTTGTAAAATAGAATCTTTACTACCCCAAACAGTAAATTATTTATTAGGTTATATCACATGAGTGGTACCAGATAGATGGTGGTATCCATTTGTCCAAGCTTCAGGGTTCTCTTCTATCCTTAAAATAGGGTCAAATGTTGTTTACAAAATGCAGTCCTTCAAGGGGACACAGTCTGAAAAACAACTGTTTAATACAATATTGAGTAACATGGCCACGAAGAGGCCCTAGAAATCAGGTTCAGTCACATGCCTGATGACTCAATCAGTTATACATATTTAATAAACCACAAGCCTTGTATTTAAAACACTCCCAGGCTTTGCCCTTACTCCATTGGCTGGTCCCAATTTGCATACTGTATCCATCTGTAATTACTGTGCCATGGATCATTACAGCAAATTGATAGGCATCAGGGAATTCTGGGAATGCCAAGTTTATAATCACTTGCTCATAAAAGCCAATTGTCTTGTGATCTGAATGAACTCGTTTTATCCACATGAGGCCTCTATTTCAGCAAGCATTCTCCCACTGAGTTATGTTCCCATCCCCGAGGTAGTTAAATAACCTGAGAAGTCCAGATGTTGTATCAACTCTCTAGATCTTATGGAGAATTTTACCCTAATCCTGTCAATGAGCTAAAATAAGGTAGTTAGCCTCAGAACTGCACTTCAGCCAGCCATTCATACACAGGAGTGGTAGAAATGTCAGCAGTGACCTGCGTAGAGGCTCAGCTTTATTCTACTCCGTCCCACCACCCATGTTCATATCACTGCCCTCAGTAGGAATCTCCATGTAGGCAATATTGGGATTTATGGCTTCAGGAACTGCAGGGCAAACTAGTATGAAGCAGAACTGAAGATTTAAAAGACATTTTTAATATTGCTCTTAAGCACAGGAGAGTGCTTCTTTAATAGAAAAAGACTCTCAGAGAAACAATAAGATATACCCAAATGTGGATATGGGTTTCTCAAGGGAGATGCATGTGTAGGTATCTTTACAAAGGGAATATAAAGGAATGGGTGGCTCTCAACTCACAGTTCTAAAGGTTGCTAAGAAACGAGTGCATCCTCTGTCCCCAAGCCTTTCTTACTTATTGCTTCAAGTATGTAGCTGACAGCAAGGTCCAAAGGATTAGCTATTCTAAACAAAGCTGTGAATTTATTATGAGGGGTGAGTACAGAAAACTCGTGGTTACAGATTATAAGTACAGTTGATTTATTGTCTTTGCCATCTTTGATTGGAGGGTTTTGGAAAACATACATTGTCCTGTTGTAAGTAGTTTCTGGCCCAGACTTTCCGGTCTAGCTCAGAGGTTTGGACCCAGTCTTAACCCCGCTGCTGCTTAGGCCCAAATAATCACACAGACACTGTAATATTTTTATGCTGCTCAGCCTAGGGCCCAGGCATATAACTTGCTAGCTCTTTAGTCTTAAACTAACCCATCTTCCTTACCCTGTTCAGCCATGCGACTCGGTACCTTTTCTCAGCTGCATTTCCTCTGTGTCTCCTGGCAGCTCCAGCGACTCTGTGGCATCTGTGCTCTGTTCTGCCTGTTCCAGAGTTTTCTTAGGCTGGTTGCCCCACCTACACTTCCTATCTGCCTTTGGCCAATCAGCATTTCTTATTAAACCCATAGGCGGAACAATTATTTACAATGGAACAAGATACAATCCCCCTACATTGTCCTAGTAGGCAATGTAAGTTTTATCAGTGGATTCCTCCCCTTACTAGTAGAAAAGGCAAACCAGATCCAGGGAGGAGGGGTCCCTTTTCTTTCCTTGCTTTTCTTCCCATGTTCCCTCAGTGTCTCATCTTTCTATCCTACCTCAAAAACTCTCCTGCTCTAGGATCTCAGATACTTGCTAAGGGACAATTTTGCAAGCAAGGGGGACACTTTTGGTCTACCGTGTGAGCCCTCCTCTGCAGAAATAGTTTGAGGTTTGTATTTTGTTTGTTTGTGGTACCAGGGCCTCAACAATGCTAGACAGACACTCTATAGCTTAATCTAGTCTCAGCCCACAAGTAGGTCCTTGGAAATATAAGGAAGAGGAGAACATTTGATGTGAGGATTTATATCTAAAGAAGTTCTCTGGGAAGAAGATTTGAGAGCAGGTCATTTGGGAATTACAATGACACAAAAGACCAGTCTTCTCCCATGAGTCTGTGATCTTCATTCGGGGTCTGCATACGTTCCTTCTGTTCTTGTCAGACAGAATATAATTAAATGATTCCATACATGTTAATCCAGGTTATGTCAGTTTAATTTGGCTCAGCCAACTATTCCTCCATTCCCTAGGACATGTTTATGTTTAAGTTTGGGTAATTATGAGTAAAGTTACCATCTGGTGGGCCAGTCTGGGGAAATTCCTCCTACTACAAAACACAAGTCAGGAAAAGACAAAAATGGGAAACAGAGTAAATACTCAGACTGACACTGACTACATAAATAACTTATGATTATAAACACAAATACAGGATCCACCTTAGCCAGTACATCACTTAACAAAGCAATGGCAGGTGTTTCTCCACTAGAGCCTATGACCTCCCTGGTCACAGGAGTAAGTTCCTGGTAGCATCTATGAATCCCCCCATGATGGAGTGGGCCTTAAGTCCAATCCAAAGGTTGGTTCTATCAATAACCACTTATGCCACTATCACAACACAAGCTGTACATCTTGCCAGAAGTTTCCATCAGGAAGCATACAGGATCCACAGCTGTATACTTGGGTGTGGCTCTTCCCTTTCTCCATATCAAAGGCCAGACTCCAGGGGTACCTTCTGTTGCCTCCATTTCACCCTTTTCTTTTCTCCTACCTGACCTTTCCCATAGATTCCAGGGTTCGGGGTTCTAGGAAGGACTCCTTAATATAGTTACAATTTGGGTTTTCTCTATCCTTCAGTCTCCCAGTTGTGAGAAGTGACAAGCTAACACCACCTAACATCGCCCCTTCTTTTATGCAGTCTACCCAGGAGATTGGAGGCTAACAAAGGAAGTCTGCATGGCTCTTTCTTGTTGCAATTCTCCCTTATACCTGCAATCTCCCTCTGTGTTACCACCCAGACTTCAGATAGCTCTCTTATCACCCATAGCAGCAGCCAGGCTGCCCCCACCCCCACCAGCTGCCTGCTGATTACCTCCACAGCCACCCCCTTCACGACTCTCAGTGTTTGCAAGGACTTCTCTAGACCTCAGAATATCTCCATACTCCCTTGGTTAATCCCACCCATCAAGCAGGTATGTCACTCAATACCACCCAAAAGGCTATCATCCCCAACAGACATCCCCTCACTTTAGATACAGATCTCACTACTTGCGGCATTACCCATGGCACGGCCACCACTGGCAAAAAACAAACTGACACATGACACATGGAAACAGAAAGCCATGTCAAAATTTCTTCCACAAACACTCCACCATTAGTCATCAGTTGCCTGTCTGATTCTCCATATCAAGACACCATTGTACTCCCCAAACGTATCTTCAGTTTTGACACATCCTGCCAACTACACCAAGAGTTGCTAAAATTTCTTCCCTTGGGGAAACCTCAGTGCTATCTATGCCCCCCTCCCATGACATACCAAAATATAATTTCACCCAAGTTTATTCTGGGGAATTTATAGGGCAAAGTTCACGCTAGGCTAACTTACAGAGCAATGGATGAGGAGTTATGGGCAGAAGCATGTATGTAGTGGTTTGTATGAGAATGGTCCCCTAGGCACATATATTTGAATGCTTAGTCACCAAAGAGTGGAACTCTTTGACAGGATCAGGAAGATTAGGAGGCCTTGATGGAGGAAGTTTGTCACTGGAGGAGGGCTGTAAGGTCTCAAAAGCCCATGCTAGACTCAGTGCCCTCTCTCTTGGCCCAAGGATCAGTGTGTAGATCTTAACTACTGCTCCAGCCCCATGTTCCCCACCCTTCTCCCTGCCATGATGATAATAAACTAACTCTGAAACTGTAAATAAGTCTGTTGCACGGATCCTAATATTTGTCTTTTAATAAAAACCCAGAGCCAGATATTGAGGGAAAGCTGAAAGATCAGAGAGACCAAGGAACAAGCCACAGCCACTTCTCACCAAGTCCTCAGGCCTAAAGGGAGGGATCCTGTCTCTACCATTTCTCAGACTGAATGCTTCTGAGTCCTCAGCTGAAAGGGAACAGGGGCCAACTCTTATCTCTTCCTGCCTTATATTTTTCTCAAACTTCCTGTGCTGGGATTAAAGATGTGTGCTTCCCAAGTACTGGGAACAGAGGCATGGGATCCCAAGTGCTGGAATTAAAGATGTGAGCCACCACCACTGGCTCTGTTTCTCTCCTAGACTGGATCAATCTCTTGTAGCTCAGTGTAGCCTCTAACTCACATCTGGATCTCTGCCTCCCAAGAGCTAGGATTAAAGGTATGTGTCACCACTCCCTGACCTCTATGGCTGTATATGACTCTGTAGCTGACTCGGTTCTCTGATCTTCAGGCAAACTTTATTTCTTTAGAGCATTTATATCAATACTCAAGACAAAGAAAGTGGCTGACTTTTGCCCTTGTCCTAAAGATCTGCCTAGTCCTTCCCCACTCATGTACCCTCTTCCCTGAAACCCCAAAGCCACATACCATTAAAAAGTATAAACAAGGAGTTAGGAGAGGTGGCTGGATGCTCTGGTGAGGGTCCCATGACCCTCCCTGGCCCCTTTCTATAAGGACATGTCAACAGTCAACAAACACAGTTATGATGCTTTTCCATGAGCAGGCCCACCAAACTCCTGTAGATGGCAGCACTGTGGTCCAGAGGATAGTCCTACACGCTGCCTATAAGCCCAGCACTTTGTAGGTAAAGGCAGGAGGATCAGGGTGATGGTTGTTCTCAACTACATAGCAAGTTTTAGGCCAGCCTAAAGGAGAAGAAGGAAAAAGAGGGAAAGAAGGAAGAAAAAGAAAGAAAATCCAATAAGATGGCTCAGTGGGTAAAGGTCATGGCTATCAAACTTCCCAACACAAGTTTCATCCTTAGGTAGTAGGGGAAGAGAACACATGGGTACATACACAAATATATGCATGTGTACATGTAATTTAAAAAGAAAGAGAAACACTAAAGTAGTGGAACTAAGATTTGTAATTCAATGGTTAAATGCTTGCCTAGCTTCCACCGAGCGCCAGGTTCTACCCCCAGTACTGGACACAAAAAGGGAATCAAGTCCTAAAGGAAAGAGACTAGCTATCTTAGTTAGGGTTTCTCTTGCTGTGGAAGAAATACCATAATTAAGGCAACTCTTGTAAAACATTTAATTGGAGTAGCTTACATTTTCAGAGGATTCGTCCTTTATCATCATGATATGATATGCTGGCATGTGAGCAGACACAGTGCTAGAGAAGAAGCTGAGATTGCTAATCTTGACCTGCAGACAACAGGAAGTGGTCTGTCTCACTGAGTGTGGGTTAAGCATATATGAAACCTCAGAGCCCTCCTCCACAATGACACACTTCCTCCAAAAAGGCCACACCTCCTAACAGTGCCACTCCCTTTGGGGGCCATTTTCTTTCAAACTACCACACTAGCTCAGGCAATATAAAGCTACCCCATCTCAAACAAAAGTTTAAGTAGTTCTAAAAGATATGTACTAGCATTATAACATAATTTAATGTCATAGTTTTTATAATTATGACATGACAAAATTTAAATATAAGCTGGATTTTTAAAGATATTAAATAAAGACTGTAATATTCACTCAACTATAATCAGCCAATTGACTACATGTTTTTTTTCCTGCTGTGTGGAGAATCAAATGAAAGGCAAGCAGTGCTAGGCGAACATTCTGTCATGTAGCTACGTTTCCAGACATATCATCTCCTGATTCCCTGACCAATAATTTTTTTTTTGACAGTCTACCTAAGTAGGCTAGGTTAGCCCCAAATCCGGATTCTTCCCTTCTCAGTCTCTAGAGTGCTAAAATTACAGACACATGCTATTATACCTTGTCTCATCTATTTTATTGAGCCAGGGTCTCCTTATGTAGCCATAGTTAGCCTGGAGGTCCCTTTATAAACCTGTGATCCCTTTAGTACTAAAATTATAGACACACATGACCATGTCCTATTCATATACACTACAAAGCTCTGAGTGGTTTTTGTTTTATGAGGATTGGAGTTATTTATTTATTTATTATTTCTTTTTGGTTTGAATGTTTGTGTATTTATTTTTGAAACAGGATTCATGTAGACCAGGTGGGTTGGCCTCAAACTCCCTGCATAGCTGAGGATGACCTTGAACTTCTGATCTTCCATCCTTACATGTATGTACCACCATATACTGCTTTGTGTGTGTGTGTGTGTGTGTGTGTGTGTGTGTGTGTGTGTGTGTAGGTTCTTCTGGTGTTGGAAATCAAACGCAGAGCTCTAACATGCTAAGCATGAGCCACATATCACATACCCCCCACAACCTGACAGAGTTTTTTAGATGCAGATACTTAGATGCAGGTATCTAAAAAGTGGGAAGTGATTCTTTTAAAACAAGTTGATAGTCCAAGTGTCCAGGAGAAACTCACAAATTCATATTGAATGTATTTGTAAATTTAACTACTTTTTAAAAAATTTTTAGGCAAGGTCTTGTAGCAGTAATATGTTTCTGGTTCACACTAACCCCAAGGTCTGGACCTGCCCACAGCTGCTTAGCTCTGCTTAGCCCAGAGGTCTGGACCAGCAGTCCCAAAGTCCCAAAGAAACACACAGAAGTGTCTATTAATTACATGCTCTTTGATCTATGGTTCAGGCATATTCCTTGCTAGCTCTTACAACTTAATCCATTTTATTAATCTATGTCTTTACCACATGGCCCATGGCTTGCCTGAATTTCTTTACATCTTCCTCCTTGTCAGCAGCTCACAGTGTCTCTGTCTGACTCCACCCTCCTTCCCCTATCTATGCTCCGAGTTCCCACCAACTTCTAAGATGCCTTGCCTTTGGCCAAAACAGTCTCTTTATTATCCAATGATAATTAACAGCATACAGAAAGACATCCCACATCAAGATCTCACTATAGACCAGGCTGACCTAGATTTCATAGAAATATATCTGCTCTGCCTGAGTGCTGGGATGCGTCCTTTTATTTTTGAGATGGGGTCTTGCTACATTGCCCAGGTTGATTTTGAACCATGGACTCAAGTGACCCACCTGGGACTACATATGCCATCATGTTCATCTCGAGGGACCAAAGAATAGCTACTGATATTTCAGATTTTGTTTTTGTTTCTTGAGCAGAGTGTCACTTTGTAGAGTTGGCTAACCTGGAAACTGACTGACTGGATAGTGTTGACCTTGAACTCGCAGAGATCTATCTGCCTCTGCCTCCCAAAGGCTGGTTTTAAAGGTGTGTGCAATCAAAGCCTGGCATCTCAAGTAACATTATACAAACTGAGCAAGTCGTACTTATGCATTTAGGAATATATAATGTTAGTGTGTGGGAGTGTGAAAATAACTAATGAAAAAGGAAGGGATACATGGAAGGGCTTGAAGGGAGGGAAAGGTAGAGAGAAATGATGCAATTACATTCTGATCTCAAAAAGCAAAAGAAAAAATTTTAAAAGAATAGTATTGAGTATCCTGTATTTTTTATAACACACCAACTTGAGAAGTTTTCTCTACATCACTGATCCCACTCAGGTAACTCAGAACCTGGACATGAACCTGATGAATCCACATGGTTCCTTTCCCTCATTCCATTTCTTTGGCATTAGTGCCTAGTGCTAACATCTTGAATCTCTCTCTGTTGTCCCCAGCCCTGTTTTCCTAGGCTATGGAAGGATTCTCCATTCTCGGGAAAGTCACTAGCATGTGGATCTGCTAGGGGAGGACCGTTTAGTATACATTATGGCCACATAGGGATTCTCTGCCAACAACACTGTTGAGACTTTCTCCTAAAAGGAAACATGGCTATACAGAGGCCCACCTGAGAAGGCGCTCCTCAGGACTGCTCAGTCCCTGGATTTGACATACAGCAGAAACAAATATTAGCAAGAGGACAAGGAGTCAGAGCCTCAAGCTCACTTGGGCCCTGATGTCATAATCACCTGTGTAGCCTGTGTCTGTAGCACACACAGGCTTGCTGTAAAATATTGTGGCAGTTATTCCCCTTGTGAAATTCTCTAACCCCACAATAGTCTTTATTTCTTTCCAACAGCTTAAAATAAATCTGGTATCAACAAATTCATGACCCATCTGCTGAGCAGAACACTCCATCTGTAGACTTGGCCCTGCCACCTGATTGGAAGCTTTGCAAAAAATGTCTTTGGACAAACACTGTATTGTATCAGAATTTAGATTCCCAGCTGGGCATGGAAGCTTGAATTTCTAACCCTAGCATTCAGATCTCTTCAGCCAGGGAGTTGGAGGACAGTGTGGGCAACTAGCATAGGTAAAGTCTGTCTGAAAACAAACAAATAAAAAATCATAATCATCATGGGAATTAAAGTTACCTTAGAAAAAAAATAGTAAGATCCAGGACAGTGACACGTGGCTCTGAAGGCAGGGGCAGGTGGATTTCTGTGAGTTCCAGGCCAGCAAGGGATATATAAAACTTGTCTAAAAAAAAAAATGAAAAGAAAAGAAAAAAGAAAATTAAAAATTATATATATAATGGGCATGATGACAGATGTCTTTGATTCCAACATTCAGGAGGCAGAGGTAAAAGGGTCTCAGAGTTCAAGAGCAGCCTGGTCTATATACAGGGCAAGTTTGAAGCCAGACAGATATGTAGTAAGACCCTGCCCACCACAAAATAAGACCCCCCCCAAAAAATAAATAAGGCTGAATTTAGAATTATTAAAATGTTAGATGTCATTTAGAAAAAAAGTTTACAGGGGAAGTGGTTTACAAATTTTATAGCCTGCTTTTTCTGAGTTCTAACTTAAAAAGCAACATAGTTTTTTTCCCCTTCTTTATCCAGATACCAGGCATGGCCTAGGCATGCTTCCCTTGACACTGTGAACTTTCTGTTTCTTTGAAGACTCCTTCATCACTTTTACCCGCACCCTGTCCCCACATCCTCTTTTTGCAGTTGTTTGCTGGCCTGTATCTAACACAAAAGCATCACTTTTTCTTTTCTGTTTCTCTCCTCTCAGCAGCTACCGGGATTTTCAGTTTGTTTTCCTTATTGTTTTCTAATAAAATGGTCCTTGAATTTTACACACACACACACACAAGGAAAGAGGGAGAGAGAGGGAGGGAAAGAAAATGAGAGGGAGGAAAAAATAAACTAGCTAGGCACTCAGGAGGCAGAGGCAGAAAGATCGTGGTTGTACAGCAATTGTGAGACCAACCTGGTGGAGACCCTGCCCCACCTCAAACAAAAATAAGAGAAACAAAATGATTTACAAAACTCAGAGAGCAAAAGTTTATTTTCCTGCCACTGTTCTTTATCATGTGTCTTAGTTAGCGTTTCTGTTGCTGTGAAGAGGCATGATGGCCACAACTCTTATAAAGGAGAACATTTCATTGGGGTGGCTCGCTCACAGTTCAGAGGGTTAGTCCATTCTCATTGAAGGGAAGCAGACATGGTGCTGGAGAAGGAGCTGAGAGTGCTGAAGGAGCTACATTTTGACCCCCAGGCAACAAGAAGTGATCAGAGGCACTGGGCATGACTTAAGCATATATGAAACATCAAAGCCCACCCCCACAGTGACACACTTTTTCCAACAAGGCCTTGCCTACTCCAACAAAGCCACACCTCCTAATAGTGCCACTCCCTACGAGTTTATAGGGGCCAATTACATTCAAACTACCACATCATGTAAATATCAAATTAGTGTATCTTTAGGTTGTATTGTGTTAGAAAATAACTTTGAGGTTCTGCTCCTCCAGTTTCCACATGTCAAATTCTGATCTTATATAATGTTAATAAAGCATTCCAACAAATGAGTTACATCTCCACTATCTGTATTGTTGCACAAATTCTGATTGTAATGAAAGAGACTCAGAGCCAGATGTCAGGGAAAAGCTAAAGTATCAGAGAGAGGAAACACCACAGTCAGATTTCACCCAGCTATCTTCCAGCTTCCTCAGTCTCTGTTCCTGGTCGCTTCTAGTCTCTGCTGTTTTCCTATGACACCTTAAATACCCTTCTCGCCCAGCTGTATCCCATCCAGGTTAAGATTAAAGGCATGAGCTACTCTATTTGGTAGTCAGCCTTGAACTCACAAAAACACAGGAAGTTCTCTGTCTCTGGAGTTACAGGATTAAAGGTGCAGGTCACCACTCCCAGGCTTTTCCTGTGCTGGGATTAAAGTTGTGTGCCTTTGAAGCTCAGCTGTTTGGCCTTGTACTCCCAGAGATCCAGAACTCCTGGAGCTAAGTGAGTTACCACTGCTCTACTATCCCTGGAACTCCCAGAGCTACCTTAGGTTGATCTCTCAATATTCCAGGTTTTATCAAATATATAACATATCACCACACTGTATTTTATTGACAGATATCCAGGACACATCAAAATTTCTAAGGAAGAAAGGCTGTGGTAAGGGGGAAGGTTAAGAACCTTGCTATAAGAATTTCATGCATAGGCTGGAGAGATGGCTCAGCGGTTAAGAGCACTGACTATTCTTCGGGAGGGCCGGAGTTCGATTCCCAGCATCCACATGGCAGCTAACAACTGTCTGTAATTCCAAGATCTGACACCCTTACACAGTTATACATGCAGGCAAAACACCAATTCACATAAAGAAATAATTTCTGACTTTATTAGTGGGTCCAGGTGTGTCCAGCCTTTTCACTAAAACACAACATCAAAATCTACAAGGAACACAGGATAGAAAGACAGACAAAATGGGGAGAGGATGAGAAGGAAAAAAAAGCCCCCAAACTCAAGCATCTGATTGACACCTCTCATCAGCAGCTGAACAAGAATTCCCGAACAATTAACAACTGCTTACGGCCATCTGCTTTCCCATTCACAAACCTACAATTTTCTAGAACTCCCTCCAGAAATCCTATTCACAGGAAAAGGATGCACTTTAAACCCTTGTGCAATGCTAGTAGTGCCTGCTTTTACTTAGTCAGATTATAATCTCATCCAAGACTTGCCCAGAGCCACTTCATGCATACTTATCAAAAGACAGAAGGGTGTAAAAAAGGTTTCTGAAGTCACCTTTAGGTTTAAAAGCCAGCAAAATGTCATCTATGGCTAGTATAAACTGCTGACACTCTGAGAAGCCCATGACACATATGTCTTGCTTTCTGTGATTCTTGAAAACGGACACACATACACACTCTGCTCTGTATTATTCTTTTGGTGTCCTCTTTCTCTTAACTCTCGTGCTTAAGCCTACATCAAAATATCTTTAATAAAACTTCCAACTTGGCTTCACTACACCAGCTAGCCCTGAAAGTCTTTCCAGCATAAAGGTCATGATGTTTGGCCTGATTCATCAAGGTCAGTAAAAGCTTCAGGGGAACTGCAGAGGAGTGTACAGATGTGTCTGCTTCCCCTCACTACTAACCCAAAGTTCATGCTGGAGATCCAGGCAAATGAACTTTTTAGAATTGATAAATATTCTCATAATATTTAAGTAAGTTTATGAATTAGTGTTGGGCCACAGGTAGCCTGTAGGCTGCATTTACACACACCTGAACCCAATTTGACTAGACTATTGGAAGGTAGTAGAAATTTTCAGAGGCGGGCTGGAGGAGGGAGGTTATGAAGGCATGTTCTTGAGAGCATCATCTTGTCTTATCCTTTCCTGTCTCTCTGCTTCCTGCTGCATGACTTAAGATGAAAAGTACCTCCGACAGGCTCCTGATTGTGTCTAGTGTCTATCCTCAGGATGCAGTAGAGACTAGAGAAAATGACATCAGATGTCAGATGTACTTATATGGGAGCTCATGCGAGGGCATGTAAAATGGCTCAGCACTTAAAAGCACTTGCTACTCTACCAGAAGATTCCAGTTCAATTCCCAGCACCCATATACTAAGCTTCAGGAGAAATGAATCCTCTTCTGGCCTCCAAGAGCATCCACACACTTGTGTATACACTCAACACACATACATATAAATTTAAAAAGATAAGAAAGAATAACATCTCTTTTCTTATTTGTTTGGTTTTTTTCAAGACAGGGTTTCTCTGTAATAGGTCTGGCTGTCCTAGAAGTCACTGTAGACCAGGCTGAACTTGGACTCAAAAGATCCACCTACCTCTGCCTCCCAAGTGCTGTGAATAAAGGCCTGTGCCCCCACTATCAGGCTAAAAAAAAAAAAAATCTTTTAAAAATAGGATTAACTCTGGTCATTGCTGGCACACACCTTTAATCCCAGCAGAGGTGGATCTCTTGTGTGGTCAAGATCAGCCTGGTCCACATATCAAGTTCCAGGACAACCATACTACATAGAAAGACCTTGTCTTAAAATATACAATGATAATGTTCACAATAATAATGGATCAACATATAAAAGAAGCCAGGTGGTGCTGGGTGATGGTGGCACACACCTTTAATCACAGCACTTGGGAGGCAGAAGCAGGCAGATCTCGGAAGTTTGAGGCCAGCATGGTCTACAGAGTGAGTTCCAGGACAGCAAGAGCTACAGAGAAACCCATCTTGAAAAAAACGTAAGAAGAGGAAGAGAAAGCAGAAGCAGCAGCAGTAGTCAGTTGGCAAAAAAACTGGAAATCCTTTCCTTCCCCATTGGGGCTTCACTAGAAAATGGAGTATGTTCAAGAAAAACCTTCTATATACAAACTATAGAGAGGCTGGTAGTATGTAAATGTCCTAGAAAGTGTCACACTGGCTCAAAACCCAGCAATTTCTCTCATCTCGATAGTCTGGATCTCCGAGAGTTCTGAATCTCTGTGAGTACAAGGTCAAACAGCTGGACTTCAGTCCCAGCACAGGGAAAGCCAGGAGAGGTGACCTGTGCCTTTAATCCCATCACTCCAGAGATGGAGATCTTTCTGTGTTTTTGTGAGTTCAAGGCTGACTACCAAACAAAGTAGTTCCTGCCTTTAATCTTAACCTGGATGGGATACAGCTGGGCGAGAAGGGTATTTAAGGTGTCATAAGAAAACAGCAGAGACTAGAGTGACCAGGAACAGAGGCTGAAGAAGCTGGAAGATAGCTGGGTGAGATTTGACTGTGGTGTTTCCTCTCTATTATTTCAGTCTTTCCCCATATGTGGCTCTGAGTTTCTTTCAATAAAACTAGAACTCATGTAACATTCACTTAACTCTCAAACTCTATTGTCAGTAGCCTTTGAGAGCTGACCCTTGACCCTTTTACACCTTTTCAGCATCTTCACCATCCCCCACTCCTTTACCAGGTGCCTAGCCCAGAGCAGCTGTACCATATAACTATCTCACTAGATGTGGTGGCTCAGGGTTGAAATCCCAGTATTTTAAAGACTGAGCAGCAGAAAGTGTCCTGAGTTTGAGGCCAGCTTGGGCTACATACTAGTATTCACTATAGTGTGACCCTATCTGAAAATAAAAGATTTGATTCTATGGAAGTACTCCACGTAGGGTGGCAGCTTTTTCTTTCTTTTTTTGCCCTTTTGATACTGGGTTTCTCTTAGAGCCTTGCTGGTCTGGAACTATGTAGATCAGGTGGCTTTGGACTCAGAGATCCACCTGCTCCTTCTTCCCCAGCACTGGTATTAATGCGGGCGCCACCATACCCAGCTGAAAGTACTTTCTTTAAAGTTCACAGCCCAGTTAAAATGTTATTCCAATCTTGGGTAAATAAATTAGGACTGTCTACGACTTTCGGCTAGACACATCTCTGAGAAAGCCTCAAGACTCTTTATCGGGGTCATACAGAGAAGTGGGATTCCGTGACTCTAGTCCTTTCTGGAGAACCTTAACAAAATTAACTCTTGACATCTCGCATGCTCCAAAGGAGTCCAGAGTCACGCATTCGCCAAGCGCATAAGGGTCACGAGACTTCCTTCCTGCCTGGAGAAAAATCAAATCAGCGCTACAAACTCTAAACACAACAAGTGGGTCTAAATCCCCTTGCCCTAGGGCCAAAACTCGCAGAAAAAGATCGCAAAGCCTAGTACAAGAACCGGGGCGGAGGATCCAGTGCGCAACGACCCCGCTCAACCAGGAAAAGGAATCGCTTGCCCACACGGGAGGCTCTGATTGGTTACGGGCTTAGCTCGGACGCCCGGGCGTGTGGCGTCACTTCCGCTGGGCCCGCCATCTTGTTCCCAGGGGCAGTTGGCGGAAGAGATCACGCTCCTTGGCCGCCCGGAGCTCTCTCTGCTTGCATTTGGCGTCCGCCCTGGGCCCGGGGTTCGTGTGTCGGCGTCCCAGTTGCAGTATCTCGCTCGGCTGGGGCACACCGAGGCGGGCTCCCTGCCCCGAACGGCCTTCCATGGAGTAGGTCCGGGACCGTTGTCCCGAAGAGCGCGATCGAGCTTGGCCCCCTCCTCCCGCCCTCCTTCCTGCCTCGGCAACATGGCTAACAACAGCCCCGCGCTGACCGGCAACTCGCAACCGCAGCACCAGGCGGCCGCGGCCGTGGCCCAGCAGCAGCAGCAATGTGGCGGTGGCGGCGGTGCCACTAAGCCGGCGGTGTCGGGCAAGCAGGGCAACGTGCTGCCGCTGTGGGGCAATGAGAAAACCATGAACCTCAACCCCATGATCCTTACCAACATCCTGTCGTCGCCTTACTTCAAAGTGCAGCTTTACGAGCTCAAGACCTACCACGTGGTGGTGGACGAGATCTTCTTTAAGGTACTCATCCTCTAGGCCTCGGCTTGGGGGGGTAAGTTCGCCAGATGGAGTTGTCGGAAACCGGTGGAAGCGCCCCCCCTTTCTCCCCGACCGAGACCTGAGGATTTGGGGGAGGGAGAAGTGTGGCCCGTGGCTGGTTTGGGACGGGTCGGGCTAGGGCCGCCCTCTCTCCTTTTCAGCTTGTGTGTGTTTGTGTGTGTGTGTGTGTGTTTAAGAGCCGGGCGAGCCCGCCACAAACGATCTTTAACCTACCCCAACCTCCTGCCTATCCCTAGGGAGCTGTTGGGCAAGAGGGCTAAGGGAGAGGAGAAAAGTAATACCAGAAGCCCGTCCAAGTTCACCATTTTAAAAATGCCTTCTTTTTTACCTGTGTCGACTAAATCACTAACTTGGCGGTGCTTCTGCTGCCCCTCGGGCCAGCGCAATTACTGAAGTAATTACTTGAATGTGGGCCTCGTGTTCTTCGTTAAGTCTCCAATCCAGACAGAAATTGGTTAGTGTGAGTGTGTCGGGTGGAGCGGGAGGGGTGAGGAGGGTGGTGTGTGCCGGTGCAAAGAGGTGCACAGAAGAAGGCCTGGAAAATTTCCCAGCAGGAAGTCAGGAGTCGGAGGTCTCAGCCACCTGTGCATTGGGCATAATTAGCATTATCTGGGCCCTGGGCTTCTGCGGCAGGGTCGGTGCTGGCTTGGCTGTGCTGGGGAGCTCACCTGGCGCCTCCTCACTGCACTCTTGTCTCAGTTCTTGTTTCGTTAGCAGGATTGACTCAGTCTTGCAGCGAGGCTCGGAGCAGCCCAGGGTCGCAGGTAGAGGTATGCACTATTAATCATGCTCAATCGCCATAAATGCATTTCCCTGGTTAAATGAACGGCTAATTAGTTTTTTGCTTGTTTTTGGGCCATTGATTTTGGTCTCGATAACTAGATTCTTTGCAAATTAGGTAGTTAAAAAAAATACCTTCCAGCCTCCGAAGTTAATTTATATTTTAATAAAAATTAATAGTTTTAATGTCTTTGAAGGATTTTCGCTAGAGCATGTAAAATAAAATACATCTAGTTTTTCTTTGTTGTCTTGACACTTAGAAACCTTGAGACAGACCAAATAAGATATTTCTGTCATCTAAATATATATGTGGAGATATTAACAAGAAAAAGTCTCCATATATTTTAATACCTACTTTTCTCCCAGTTACATGTTTAGGTTAGTGAGAGATTTTTGAGATACTAAATGCTTTTTATTTAAAAATCTTTTAATTTTGGATCTATAGAGTCATGTACTCTTGGTGTTCTTTTACAAAAGCTTGTTAAGCAGGTGTAACTGATACTATGGAGTAGATGGTTTTAAAACTAGCTTTTAAAGGGTAAGGCTCCTATAGTATGATGAATACGTAAGCTTACTGTTTATGCAGTTAACTTTGAAAAGTTGGATCCCCGCACTTTTATGATAGATTGTTTTAAAATCTAGACTAACATTTCAAGTTAATTTCAAATAATGTATTTTGAAATCGCTTTTTCCACCAGAAATGTATTATTTGCATTTATTTGTAAAACTAAAGTCTTGGTTGGAGATATGCTCTGTGGATTAAGAGCATTTATTGCCTTTGCAGGGGGACCTAAGTTCAGTTTCCACCATGTACACTGGGCAGGTACACCCTCCTGTAACCCTAGTTCCAGATAATTGGACCCTTCTGGGCTAAACAGACCCACACATACATGTGATGAGAAAATGCAAAATATGACCTAAACTTATTATGAATTTCTTTGGATCAAATAATCTTGGAAACTTACAGGCTTCCAACTTGTATCCTTCTTTCCTTTAGGTACCCTTTAAGGAACAGAAATGGATTGTTGTTTAATTTAGACTAGTACTACATGTAACTCAACATGGAGAAGGCCCTAGGTTGAACCCCCAGCACTAGGGGCTGTGTGGGGTGTGTGACTTACACAGTAGGTTTGTTGGGAATAGGAAAGAGCTGCAGGAGCTGAGCAAAACAGTTTCAATTTCAATGGAGGGGGTTTTGTTGGTGGTGTTTAGGTTTTTGGTGCCGGGGTGAGACAGGGTTTCTGTATAGCTTTGGAGCCTGTCTTGGAACTAGCACTGTAGACTAGGCTGGCCTTGAACTCACAGATCACCTGTCTCTGCCACCCTAGTACTGAGATCAAAAGTGTGTGCCACTACTTGATCCAGATGAAAAACTGGAAATAAAAAGTTCCAAACTAAGTGTGGTTAGTAATCCAAACTCTTGAGAGGCAGAGGCAAGAGGATCTCTGAAGTTCTAAGCCAGCCTGGCCTAAATAATGTGATCCAGGCCTGCTAAGGCTACAGAGTGAGGCCCCATCTCACACCCACCTCCCTACCTCTCACCCCAGGCCTTAAAGAAGCACCTTACCTGCCACTGAGCAACTTCAGAGGCCCTAGAAAACTTCTTTATTTTGTAATGTGGATTTATATTCACCATAAAACTGCACTGATAAGAAGGGATTTTAAAGCTTTTTTTTTCCCCTTAAGAGTTGGAACTTTTTAAAATTATATAAAAGATAAAATAGTACCAAATAATGTTTGCAAATGTAGGAAATTGTAGAAGTTCTTGACCTCCACATAGATATGAGCTGTCTGATTTGAAACCGTGCCAGAGGTTTGTTAAATGTTATAATTTTGTCAGTATTCTGAGCAGTTTCCCGAAAGATGATTTCTATACTTAGTGTGAGTGCAGGGTGATGTGGATGGTGCACTGCAGTGGCGAGACACTCGGGGAGTGTCTGAGTGACTGAGCTTATTACTCGGGCTCTGAAGACTGCGAACGTTTGTTGTCTTCCTCTTTTTTATTTTCAGGTCAGGCATGTTGAGCCATGGGAGAAGGGCAGCAGGAAAACAGCTGGCCAGACGGGGATGTGCGGAGGGGTAAGTAGAAGTACGTGCATTTTTTTTTTCAACTTCTTCTGTCTGCTAAGTTTTATAGGAAAGCTAAATACGAGTTTTATTGGCAGATCTTTGAAAATGCAAAGTTCAAGTCTCTATTGAATTAGGTTAGGAGATGTATTAGTTTTTATGCTCTTTTTTTTTATTCTGGATCATGGTTATTGATAACTAAAACAGTATCATCAATAGGTATTAAGTATCTGTTTGTTTATTTTTTTATTAACTGTTTTCCTTTAAAGGTTCGAGGTGTTGGAACAGGAGGCATTGTTTCTACAGCTTTTTGCTTGTTATACAAATTATTTACCCTGAAGTTAACTCGAAAGCAGGTGATGGGTCTCATAACACATACAGATTCTGCATATATCAGAGCCCTTGGATTTATGTATATAAGGTGCGTGTACATTTATCTGCATTTTAAAATAAACATTTTACTTAAATTGCCATAAACTAATGGGTTTTTCATGGTTTTAGGTATACACAACCCCCTACAGACCTGTGGGACTGGTTTGAGCCGTTCCTTGATGATGAGGAGGTATGTCAGCAAGGGGAGTCAGCTGTCTTTCAGTTACTCTGCTCTTGATCTTTTGTTGCAACTTAATGTCTTCAGAATTTTTGTAAATTTATTTCAGTACTACTTTTGAGATTATCCTTTTGCTAAGATTTGATGACTTTTCTATGTTGGGTTAAAATTTTAAATTATTTTAATGTCTTAAAAGTATGTTTTATTAACTTAAATAATAACCTTTTCTCGTCCAAATTACACTGTGTTGTGTTGTTCCTAACTTTGAGGACTGATAGTGACTTTCTAAGGTGGTAGATATGGTAGAAGGTGTCTACTGTTGTTACTGTAGGCTTTATAAATCCCCTGGAACTTTGTTTTTTTACTGTAACTTTTCTCAAACAGCGTTATTTATATTTGATTATAAGTACAGACTTAGGAGTTGAGATTGGCTTAAATAGCCTAACAATTATACTTTTCCAAGATGAGGAAATAATTATAGTTCTTTTCCAGTTTGCTTTTGAGCCACATACTCAGTATTACTCAGGACAACCTCCAATGTGTAATAATCTGTTTCAGCCTTCTGAGTAGTTAGGATTATAAACAGACATAGACATTCACCACCATGCCTGCCCAGTTCTAACTCTGTTTTTTTAGAGACTAGGCTTAAAATTGAAAACAAAACAAAACCCGACAACTTAGTCATCTTATACTCAGCATACAAGCCCATGTGCATGGCTTTGGGCTTGCCCCAACTGTGTTCTTTCCACCCCACCACCCCCCAAAAACCCCACATTTCTTTCCTTAAATTAGCAAGATGTCTTTGATTTGAAGTCTGAGCCCTGGGAGATGATGAGCAAAGATTAAATCCTATCTGCATTAATTTACTTATATATATAATAGTCAACTTCTGTGATTTCAAACAAACATTTTTTTTGATGCTTAATGTGGCACACCATTAATTCCAACCAGCACTGAGGAAGCAGAGGCAGGTGGATTGCTAAATCCAGACCAGCCCGGTCTGCATAGTAAATTCTAGGCTACCCAGGGTTATACAGTGAGACCTTGTCTTTAAAAAAAAAAAAAAAAAAAATCTATGCTTCTAGTTGAAAATTTTATTTTTGTTAGGTGCCCACCTTTAAAAAAAAATCTCACTAATGTAGACATAGGAAGGCTTTTTTTTTTGAGACATGGTCTTACGTAACTCAGATTGGCCTCAGACTAGCTGAGAAAGGAAGGCCTCTTTCTTCTGTGTATCCTGTCTCATTCCCTACCACTAGGGTTTCAAGCTCAGCAGTGGTTGTCATTTTTCTTCCCTGTATTTGGCCTACTTACCAAGCTGTTTATTTAATTCAAAAAAAAATTCAGAAAGTGAGGTGAAATCATAATTGTCAGACTTTTCTCCTATTTACATGTTTTTTTTTTTTTTTAAAGAAACATTAAAGCACTTCAAAAAGGCATGTCACTTTAAAAATGTTGTGTTAGGTGTCTGAATGCTTCTGATTTATTTGTTCTTTATTGTATTTACAAGCCTGAGGTCCTCTATTTGAGCTAACATATGTTTTCTTCTTTAGATATCTACAGCGATTATATTTGGAAATACTGTATATCTGAACACTTAAATGTGTGTGAGTGCAAGCAGTTTTACCTTTAGCTCTTGTTTTCCTGTTTAGATAACAAATCTCACTTTCCTTGTGTGCTTGCACTATAGGTTTGGGACTGACAATAGCTGACTAACATGTCCTGAGCTGTGAGAGGGCATAGCGAGAAGGCCTTCATGCGGTAATGACCCTTTTCAGAGACAATGGTCATCATGGATTATGCGTTTCCAGTTATTTGTTCATTTATTTATTTTGTACATAACTTTAGAAACCTCACTGCTTCATGGCAGTTGGTTTGCTATTGCTTCCAGTTTTAGCAGGGTTTCGTTTTATATTGCAGCTGTTAAAAGATAACCTTTAGACAGGAATTACCTGAAAATAGTTCCTCCGTAGCTAGGTTTCAGTGCTAGGTATGATGTGTGCAAATAAGTCCTCAAGTGTAAGTATGTGGAATATAAATTTAAATCACTTGTTCCACATAGTTTAACAGTGTAAGGGACTTTCATATTTTTTTGTTAATGAGAAAGTCAGTTCCCTTTATGCCCAAGAGGCTGCAGGGTTTGTTCTCACCTGCATGTATATAATTAATCCAAATATTCTTCATTCATTACCAGATTAGGCTACAAAAATTGAAATTTTTCTGTTAGTTTTTTTATACTTGATTCCAAAGATGGTAAAAAAAAAAAAAAAAAAAATTAGTGTTCACAATATATTGAAGCGACTTTTTTTTTTTAACCGGTAGGGTATCTTTTATGTTTCATAGGACCTAGATGTGAAGGCTGGCGGAGGCTGTGTGATGACCATTGGAGAGATGCTTCGCTCCTTTCTCACAAAGCTGGAATGGTTTTCTACTTTGTTTCCAAGAATTCCAGTTCCAGTTCAGAAGAATATTGATCAGCAGATTAAAACTCGGCCTAGGAAGATGAAGAAAGATGGCAAAGAAGGCCTTGAGGAAATAGACAGACATGTTGAGCGAAGGCGGTCTAGGTAATGCAACATTTACCATCTCTTAAACCAGCCTGTGCGAAGTTGGTGATCCTTGGGGAGTGATAAGTAATTCTTCAAAAAAAAAAAAAAAAATAGTTATTTTTTTCCCATACTTTTAGTAAAATTTTGCATCTATAATGAGAACAGTTATGGTGCTGAGCATTTTTTACACATGGATGCTAAGCAAGCCCTCTACCACAAGCTACACCTGTCCAAAGTTCTAGAGTGTGCTGAATTCTAGAGTGCGTTACTGAGTCAGTCCTAGTGTTCTACTGAGCTACAAGTACCCCAGTTCTTACAATGTTTTATTTATTTCAGTTTCTTCCTTTTCCCTTTTCTTAGGTCTCCAAGGAGATCACTGAGCCCACGGAGGTCTCCAAGAAGATCAAGAAGTAGAAGTCATCACTGGGAGGGACATGGATCTTGTAGCTTTGACAGAGAATTAGAAAGAGAGAAAGAACGCCAACGATTAGAGCGGGAAGCCAAAGAGAGAGAGAAGGAAAGGCGAAGGTCCCGAAGTATCGATCGGGGCTTAGAGCGCAGGCACAGCCGGAGTAGGGAAAGGCACAGAAGCCGCAGTCGAAGTCGAGATAGGAAAGGGGAGAGAAGAGACAGGGATCGGGAAAGAGAAAAAGAAAACGAGAGAGGTCGAAGACGGGATCGAGATTACGATAAGGAGAGAGGCAGTGATCGAGAAAGGGACAGGGAGAGATCAAGAGAGCGGTCCAAGGAGCAGAGAAGTAGGGGGGAGGGGGAGGAGAAGAAGCACAAAGAAGACAAGGAGGAGAGACGGCACAGAGAGGACAGAAAAGATTCCAAGAAGAAACACAGCAGAAGTAGAAGCAGAGAAAAGAAACACCGAAGTAGGAGCAGAAGCAGAAATGCAGGGAAGCGGAGCAGGAGCAGGAGCAAAGACAAGTTAAGCAAACATAAAAACGAAAGCAAAGAGAAGTCAAATAAAAGAAGTAGAAGTGGCAGCCAAGGAAGAACTGGCAGTGTTGAAAAATTGAGAAAACGAGAACACAGCCCTAGCAAAGAGAAATCTAGAAAGCGCAGCAGAAGCCAAGACCGCTCCCACAAGAGAGATCATGGGGATGGCAAGGACCAGTCAGACAGACAGGATCGCCAGAGGAGCCAGAGTGTAGAGCCCGAGAACCAAGAAAAAGAACATAAAAACAAAGATGAGACTGTGTGAAGATTTTGTAAAATTGGATCACATTGAATCCTTTAAATGTTGGTTAAACTTTGCTTTTTTTTCCCCCAAGTTGAGATTGTGCAGTAGTTATGCACTCTTGAGCTCCCTGTAGGCTGTTTTCATTTCCTTTGTGTAGGGAAGTGCCTTTGTAATCCCATTTATTGCATTAATGTTTTCACCCAGTTGAGTTGACACATGATGCACAAGATTGTTCTTGCATTTTTATTTGTTTTTAAGATGTACAGTCTGTACATATGTCCTGAAAATGTTTTAATTCCTTTGGCATGGTTGCCATGTTGGTTAAATTTGTAAAAGGCAATAAACTGCCACTAATTCTATTTTTGTTTTGTAGATGTGGGATTATGGTTGTGTACTGAAGTTAGCATGGCTGTGCTTTTCCTAATAGAATGCTAAAGACTTTGGGAATGGATTTTGGATGTTTGTTTTAGGAGAATTATGTGCTTTCAATATACATGGAGGCAACAGTTGTAGAATTAACATTCTTGTCCACTGTATATTACCTTGGAAGCTCTTGTTAATATGTTATACTTAATATTCTCCAGTTAATGTTAGAGAGAACTTATGAGAGGTTTAAATTAGGCTGTGATTTGATCAAAGGTCCTTTTAGCGTTCTACCTCAAAGGGACACTGTTAGTATACTTAAATTTATTCACTTAGTTTCTTTTTTTTTTTAGAAAAAAAAAAAAAAAACATTGACATGTGCTTCCCCCCCTTGAATTCTTTCTCAGATTTTAAAAGTACTATATTAAAATGTGTAAAGCCTGGCATTGGCATTGCAGCAACCCTATGCTAAGTGATTGGGACAGGGTGGGGCACATGAGTAGAGAAGTATTCAAGCCTCAAGCTTCCAAAGCATTTTTATAAATGGAGAATACTTAAATTATGAAACAGCTTGATATAGTATCCTTTTTTAAAAATTCAAAACTTTTTTTATTGATAATGAAGACTGCTGTTTGAGTTTTTAAAATTAAATCTAGGACAGAAGTATTAACAGTAATGCAGTGCTGCGTTATTTAAGACTATCAGCAAATTATTTGATAGATTGTTCTTATGACTTGTATTCTGATTTCAGAAAACCATCATGAGTATGGAATAAATACTGGATTAAATCCTTTATCCTGGGTGTTGGCTTTCCCCCCTTTGTTAACATTTAAGAAAAAATATTGTGGAAACTGGTCAAATGTCTGCAGTTTTGCATAAAAGATATATTGAGCAGAAGTGACTTTTTAAAATGTTGCTCGGCCTGTAAAAGGCACTGCCATTCGGCCAGACTTGAGCTCATCCTGAGATGGAATGAGACACTTGCTTCACTATCTCGTGGTGAGCACATGTGCCCTTGGGCATTTTTAAAATTTTTGTAGATTGCAATTGCATGTCTTAGGCCTATGCTTACTAGAATTCTTAATGTCAGGGTTTATTTGGGGGAGGGGGGTGTTTCCACAATGGGATTGTCTTAACCCACTGGCCCGTTGAAGAACACTCAGAAGCGACCTTACAGAAGTGTTCAGTGGAACAGGAGATGCCTGTACCAACTACTGTTAAGGGGAAATCTTACTAAAGGAAGAAAATGCTCATGTTCAAATGTTGTACTAAAAAATCTAGTCATGTTTCAGATTGAGTAACTAGTCTTTTACAACCAGAAATTGGAGTTCAGCAGGATAGTTCCATGGACACTGCCAAGCCTGACGACCTGAGTGATCTTGAGAACCCCCTACAGCAACCCTACAAGTTGTCCTGACCACATACATGACCATACCCCTCACCCCCAAAAACAGGAGATTGGAATACTATTGAGTAATAAGTCAGGTTGACATTTTTTTTCAGTGATGGGAAATCTAACCCTGGGCTATATGTTAAGCAAGTGCTCTCCTTCACTGAGCCCTGTCCCAGCCTTTGAGCACACCTTAGTTACAGTACTAGATTTGAAATGTGTAGTGGTACATCTAGGCAGAATGGGGAAAGCTTTCAGAGCGCTTGAGGTAAAAGTACTTCTAACAGCTGAGTCTTAGGAAGTGTTCTCAAAGGATGCCTTTTTTAGATATGGGAACATGTAATACTATGTCATGCATGTCTGCTTTACCTGGAGAATGGCTTCCTGTGACTGGGAAGATGAGTTGACTCTGGAAGATGTATTGGTCATTCCTTGGAACCTGGGGAAGTTGTGAGAGTGCTCTAATAGAGCTGGGCATAGGGAGAGTACACGCCTTTAATCCCAGCGCTGGGAGGCAAAAGGCAGGGAGGTCCAAGACGGCCGGGGCTTCACAGTAATGTGTGAACAAGTACCCTTCATTGTTTTGTTTTGTAACCTGAGAACTCTCGTGTGTTCTTTGCATCTGCTTTATGTCTGTTAGATGGTCCTGTAGGTGACCTAGTATATTCTTGACCTTAAATTTTAGTATAAAACATGAGTATACTGCTCAGTAACTATTACTAAGGTTCTCCATTCTTTTATGGTGTTCTTATTCCATTCCCCACCTCCCATGCTGGGGATCAGATCCAATGCCTTGCGCACAATAAGCAGATTCTCCTACTCCTGCATTCTCAGTTTTTAATTGCCAAACCTCCTAACTAAATATTCAAGAGGAAGCAAACCTTTTATAACCATCTTGGTTCCCTTTGAATGTTGTCTTGTCATTCCTTCCTGTAAGATCCTCTAGAATTTTCAGATACCTCTGAAGTGACATTTTTTACTTAAAATTACTGTCTTAACATGTGTTACTCTAAGGAATAGTATGGATACAACCAATGTTTGTGTTACAGCTAACCTCAAATTCAGTCTACTTGGCATCATTACTCAGGGATTGCCTCTGGTACAGTCTATTGGGTGGTGCCCAAGTGAGATGTAAGGTGCTGAGTGACTATTTCCAGATAGGCTTTTCAAGTTAAACAGTTGCCATAGTCTTGTCTTTATTTTATGTGAATTGGTGTTTTGCCTGCATGTATAACTGTGTAAGGGTGTCAGATCTTAGAATTACAGACAGTTGTTAGCTGCCATGTGGATGCTGGGAATCAAACTCAGGTCCTCCAGAAGAACAGTCAGTGCTCTTAACCACAGAGCATCTCTCCAGCCCAGTCTTGTCTTTATTAAAATTGCTGATACTGACTTTTATTAATCTTCAAGTATAGCCCACCAATTATTTTTTTCCTTAGGATTTATTCTTGTGTGTATATGGGCTTGTTCAGGTGCCCTTACAGACCAGAAGTCTGGTCCCCCTGGAGCTGGAGTTAGACTCTAGAAGTCTAATTATGCACTCTGCCCCTGAGCCATCTCTAGCCTCTTCAAGGTAGCCCCTAACATCCTAGTGATACCTGAAAGTAAATGCTGCTTGTTAAGCAAATAAAAGAGAAGGCCTGTCCTCTCATCCCCTCCTAGAAACCTTAGCATCCCTAGTGTCCTAGATACCTAGTATCACCAGTAAGGCAGCCAGCCTTAACTTCTGAACATTTCCCCCAAACACTTAGCCGCCCATCCCCATCTCACTTAGTACCAAGTCTTGTCAAGCTGTCTATGGGAACCACTGCTGATTTGTATGTATCCTGTACTGAGTATTAGCTCCAAACGCATCCTTCCCAGCCCTGCATTGTTATCTGGAGCTGGCCATTCTACACTGTTCCTCTCCCAACTGTCATCAGAATGCTGGAGGGATGCTGCAGAAGTGAGGAGCTGCTTTCTATTTAGCAGCACTGTGTAGGAGCTTGGGCTTTAGGATACTGGTGGCACTCAGCCATCAAATGGCAGTGGCATCTCAAGGTTGTAAGCAGAGTTGGCAGCAATTCCCTAGGAACCCCAGCAAGCCTTGTATTAATGCAAGTCACTGACAACTGATAAGGATATTTATTTAGGGGGAGTTTAAAACAGTCCTATGGTTCCTCAAACACTGGACTGACTGGTCCACACAGGTTCACTCAGTGGGTCAAGTTCTTCATCCGCAAGAAGAGAGAATCAGGAGGAAGGAGCAGGGGTGTACATACACCTCTATCTTAAAGGCTTCAAGGGCTTGAACTAGGCTTCAAGGCCTAAAGGCCATCACACCTCTAGGTCAAGGTGATAGTACCTGCTGTCCACTACATCTCCCCCTTGTGTCTAAGAAAATTCTAAACTTAAATATAAAACTCTATACAATAGAAACAATTATCAGGTAATGTCCAGGAGAGAGGGAAAGGGCAAATAACATAAGGCAGAAAAAAAAACTGCAAGAACATCAAACACCCAACAATAAATAAATAGAGGAGGGGGGCGGTGTTGGGGGGATCGGGAGTCAGAGACACAAGCTGCTGCCCAGGAAGCAGGATGTAATGGGACACAGGTAAAGCCACAGAACACCTAGCAATACATAGATTAATAAATGGTTGAGTAATGAGCCTGAGCCATAGGCCAAACAGTTTTTAATTAATAAAAGCCTCTATATTGTATATGCAGCTGCAGGATCATAGGTAGGAGAGATTTGTCCAGTCCTCAGGACCAGGAAAACCTCCCAGCTACAGGCTTGTTTCAATCGACAACTTCGCTGTGGATTTTGGTAGTGTACTCCAGTGGAGGGTGATCTAACTTGGGGCGGGGCAGTTCAGTGTTACATTTTAATATGTCATGAAAGGATCAAGTTTTCAATTTCTAAAACATCTGAAATCTTAGCTATTCTGTAATATGCTTGTTTTTTAAATTGAAAATTCATGTATATATTCCAACCATGGCTTACCCTCCCTCATCTCCCATATTCTCCCTACCCGTCCACCTCCATGCCTTCTTTCTCAAACAGGCAAAAACAACAACAAAAAAAAACCAAACAAAAAAAAAAAACAAAAAACACAAACACAGGACAGGGAGCAAACCAAAACAATTGGAAGCCATAAAATATAAACAAAAGTAAGGTTTTTTTTTTAAAAAAAAAAAATGCACAAAGCAATGTGAGGCAAATAAAGTCACTGAGTTTTGTGTGGGTCATCTGTGGGGCATGCATCTGCCATAAGAGTGGTTTATGTGCCCAGTGAGACTCCACTGAAGAAAAGTTTTCCTTTGCAAATAGTTGATTGGAGATAGTTTTTTGGTTGGAGGTAAGAGATTGTCTCCTCTCAGCACTAGGACCCTGTAGCCTAGCTGCCTATAACATCTTGCCAAACAGGGCCACACCTATACATACATACATACATACATGCATACATACATACATACATACATACATGTGTGTGTATATATATATGTACACACACATATTTTTCTCTCCAATTGTGATTGACAGTCTCAGATGAGTACCAATTTTTTTCTTTCCTTGGGATCTCTGCCTCATCCTTAAAGGTAGCATTGTTTTCCTGATATGCACCATTTCTCTATCTTTAACCTTAGAATTTATACTCTTCTTATTGGTTAATGATTCTTTGCATTAAACCTTCGCTGTTGAAGTGCTATGTTTTCTGTGTTCAGGCCGGATCCAGAGTTAGAGTATTATGATGATTCTGGACATACTGCGGCCACTTCTTCACACTGCTTGTGATCTCTGATACGCTCTAGTGTAAGGAAGGGCTCTGCTGAGCAAGTGAGTCAGACTGGCTCCCTACAGGCCTTTTGGCTAAGAGCAACATAAGGAATGGCAGGTGTCCCTCAGTGAGTGCTGGCCTAGCATGTACTAGGCCCTGGGTGGAATCCTCAACAATGACAGAAACACCAGAGCTTAAGCTGGACTAGACTCAACCACATGAAGGAAATCTCAGTACCTACGTCACTGGATCTTGAATCTGCCATTTCCTACTGGCTCTCCAGGCTGTCTGGTTTTCATTTTGTTTTGTTTGAGTTTGGACAATGAATATCCTTGTAATTTCTCTGCTTTCCTTAGAAAAGTCTGAGTTTCTCTTCCTTGAAACCAGAAGCCAACTTGGACTTCCTATAACTTAGCAGCATCAAACCTTGATGAGGGAGGTTCTGCCTAGCATTTCCTTACTTTGAAATTCTACCTAGCCTCGGCACCAGTCCGAAAAACGTCACTTTCTTGATTTGACCAACTAACCAAAGATATGTTAAGTGCAATTCCTTTTCCTGGTTGAAATTCTCTGCCTGCAGGAAGAAGAGGATTGGTGGAGGGCAGGAGTGTGACTTGGGGGCCACTGAAGATACGGTATTTCTTACTGTTTCCTGAGAGACCAAGCCTGCTTCATATTTCATCACCATAGACGATTTTGTGTGTATGGGGGGGCAGACCCAGGTCCTTGTATATTCTAAGCAGGTACCCTGTTACTAAACTATATCCCTGGCCCTCAAATACTTCTATTTTGTTTGGTTGGGTTTTGTATTTTGTTTTTGAGATAGGGTTTCACTTTGTAGCCCTGAGCTGGAGCTTCCCACACAGATCAGGCTAGTCTTGAACTAGAGATCCACCTGCCTCTGCCTCCAAAGTGCTGGGATTAAAGGCACATGGTACTGTACCTGGATACTGAATCTTTTTTTTTTTTTTCCTTTTGAATAGGGTTTTTGTACGTTGTCCTGTTCTAGAATTAGATATGCAGAACTGTCTGGCCTTGAAATCACAAAGATCTACCTCTAGAGTGCTGATATTAAAGGCATACACCATCACACCCTGCTCTCCTAAACAATTCTCATACATCCCCTACAATCCTGCAATGGCTATTTCACATTGTGCCTCTGCCTCTGCACTCATTTTCAAGTAGAGGCCCTCCACTTGCTGCCCTTTTTCTTCCAGACTGCAAGATTAGCAGTGGTCACACCCATCTTCTCCTGCTCTTCCTCTCTCCTTCCTCTCCTCTCTCTCTCCCTCCACTTCTCCCGGAAAGTATTCCAAATGTCTCCCAACCTCTCACCAGCTGTGTGAAATTATAGGACCAAAATATAGCCAATGAGATGGAAGTATCCAGAAGAAACTTTAAGAAATTTCTCTGGCATTTGACTAATTCTGTGATCACTGAAATGCTATTTTGGATCAAGAGGATCTCATCTCAAGGAAGGCAGACAAAACAGTAAGGGGTCTCTGGAGACTCCATGGAATGAAATCGCCACATCTTTTCTGGATGTTCTGCCTCTTTCACTTGTTATCAGAAATTTCTAAACATGCATCTGTCTTCTAGAGATGTATACCAACTAACAAACCACAATTTTTCCCTTAAAAAAATAAATTCTTTGAGAATTTCATACAATGTGGTTTTTATCATGTTTGCCTTCCACTTTTTCCCCTAACTCCAGCTCGAGTCCCATGTCTCATTGTCTTTGACACAACTTCATATTTGGGAGGGGGGTTCTTTTTTCTCTTCCTTCCTTTTTTATTGTTTGTTTTTTTGTTTTGTTTTTTAAAAAAAAACCTTTTTTTTTTTTTTTTTTTTAAAAATAATCTATCAGGGCTGGAGAGATGGCTCAGAGCTTAAGAGCACTGACTGCTCTTCTGGAGGACCTGAGTTCAGTTCCCCGCAACCACATGATGGCTCATGGCCATCTATGATGACATTTGGTACCCTCTTCTATATACTATATACATAATAAATAAATAAATAAATAAATAAATCTTTAAAAAAAATGTAGCAATTCCAATTTTGCTGCTCATTATACTTCTGGATATAGAACTATGCACTAGACCATGGTTAATTTGCCAGGCACGTCACCCTTAAAGAAAACTGACTCTCCCACCACCAGAAGCCATTAATTGTCCATAGCTTCTCAGTTAGGGGTAGGGCTCATGCTGCTTCCTCTGGATGTTGGAATGTTGGCTGGTTTGATCTTGTTCAGGTCTCCTGGCAGCATCCACAGCTGCTGTGAGTCCATGAGTGCTGCGGTCCTGTGGTGTCCAGAAGGTACTGCTTTACTCCAGTCTTCTCAAACCTCAGTTCTTACAATCTTTCCATCCTCGCTTACATGATGTTCTCTGAGCCTTGGTGGGGAGTGGGTGTGTAATAAAGATTTCCCATTTGTGATGAGCATTTTTCTTTCTTTCTTTCTTCTTTCTTTCTTTTTAAAGATTTAATTATTATGTATACAGTATACATAAGAGGGTACCAGATCTCATCATAGATGGTTGTGAGCCATCATGTGGTTGCTGGGAATTGAACTCAGGACCTCAGGAAGAACAGTCAGTGCTCTTAACCTCCGAGCCATCTCTTCAGCCCCACGATGAGCATTTTTCATACACTGACTCTCTCCACCTTGATTAGTTTCTAGTTTCTGCATTAACCAGCACCGACTGAAAAGGGTCTTCTGTGATGAAGTCTAAAAGCTGCTGCATTAATCTACAGGTAGAGAGATAATGTAGGAAAAAGGTCAAAGTTGGTATACAGTATCTTAAATTTTAATCTTTCATTTCAGAAGCATATCATTATCTTTTTATGTTCAGATACTCTCCAGATCTCAGCACTGCTGCTGAGTGAATGTGTGTATGTGTTGATTACCAAACTCAGGACCTCAGCCTTGCTATGGAAGCACCCCACCAACTGAGTTAAATCTTCAACTGATTACTTTCAATGTTCCTAGTGTTACCCTATTGACCACTAATAATATTTAATAGGCTCACTCTGTTATTATTGTTGTTTTGCTACTTTTTTTGTTGGCTTTGTTGTTGTTTGAGACAAGATCCTTGAAGCTCAGTCTGGCCTTGAACTCACTAAATAAAGATGACCTTGAATTTCTGATCATTTATTTTCTGACCCTTCCCTCCAGGTTTTATGCAGTGCTAGGGACTGAACATGTGGGGGGTTGGGGGGATGTGGCAGGGGTCCAGGAGGCTGCCTGGAGAACATCCTGCCAAGAGACCCTGCCTTGTCTGCAATCTTGTGTTTCTTTTATATGTTAATTCTTGGGCAGCTAAATGGTCTCTGCCAACTCTGCCCTCCCATTTTATCTATGCTCAGATTTCTCATCTTCTTCTAAGATGTCTTTTCATAGGCCAAAACAGTCCCTTTATTAATTAATGATTCAAGCATACAGGAAGACACCCCATATCACTTCCCATTTTCTGTCTAGTCAAAAAGGAAGGTTTCAATTGTAACATAGTAAAATTACATAAGACAAAACAGCTATCATGCAAGAATTACAGTTACAATATCTAGTCTATTTGTATTTAGCAAAATTAAAGAAAATATTCTATAATCTACTTTATCCTTGGGAGTCCAAAGTTTTACATCTAATTTAGCATTTATTATAGCTAAGGAAAACTGTAACTATCTAATCTTCAATGACATCAAAGACCACAGAAAAATATAATATTACCCAAGTAAACAGGAAGTACAAGCAACTTCCAAAATCTAGAAATGACAGAAATGACATCTGGTTACCTGGACAGTCACCCAAAGTTCCTTTGTAATGTTGCAGCACCATCTTCAGCCTACAGGCCCAAAGTCTCTGGCAGACCTTTTAATGAAGCAGGAAATTTGAAGGACTGCTCTGCCCATTCTGGCATAGTTCATCAATCACATCTCCTTGTGTCATGAAGAATGTCTGGAAGTTTTCTCTGGGAAGCAGGAACCTGAAGGACCATCTCTGCTTGTTCTGCCAAAGTTCAGAGGCCGCTTTCCTATGGATCCTGCATGTCTAGTTTATACAGCATACTAGGCAGTTGAGGCAAGAACAGTTTCTTGTTCAATGGCTAACTTTTGCCTCAAAGAAAGTAAATTCCATATGGAGTTTTCTTAATGCCTATCATTCTCTTGAAGTAGATTCATGCTGCCAGGAGCAGACCTGTCTCACTGTCCAGAAAAGTCTAAGTTCTTAAAATATTTTAAATGCCATATTCTGTAGGTCTTTGAAGTGTTTGAAGATTACCTATCTAATTGAAATATATCTTTGTATACCTAAAAAAACCTAACATGACTGTAAGTTTGATTATCATAGATAAATATTAATCTGTTCCCTTTTTGTCTGCATGAACAGAAACCTTAAATCTATCATATGTAGCCTGGGATACATTGAATCTCCTGTGAGACTTTGGGATTCCACCTTATTGCAGATTAAGCTGCCTGCCGCAAGTCCACCATTTTGTAATTCATGCCCACACGCCACACCATCTCTGTACCATGACCCACACCATAGACATAACTCAGAAACTGCTTTTGGCTCTGTTTCTGTGATCTAGAACCCTTTTTAAGCTTTCTTAGGCATTATGTGGATGTAAGTGCTGGAATCCAGGTCTGAACCACAACATCTGTCTGCCATTGAATTTTTGTTTTGTTTACTTGTTTGTTTGTTTGGAATAGGATCTTGTAGTGTAGCCCTAACTGTCCTAGAATTTACTATGTAGACCAGGCTACCCCTGAATTTGGAGATGATTCTACGCTTTCTAAATGCTAGGATTTCAGGCACGCACTACCATACCCCCACATGATTTTATCATGTGTTAATTTATTTGCCTGTTGGTTTTTGTGGTGAAGCACTCTGCCATTGAATTACACCTTATCCTGCTGCTATAATGGGCAATGATTTCAATATCCATTAAACAATCTTTCCAACACTTTCCAAAAAAATTTCCACTCAAATTTTTACTTTGGAGATTCCTTAATCTCCAGTCTTATCTTCTCCTGCTGCTCATGTTCGTTATACAGTGCACCATCACAGCACTGTCCCTATCAACAGCTGAAATGGTCTCACCACTCCTGTTTGAACATCCGATCCCCTAACCACCAGCTTCTTTTTAGAAGTTTCAAACAAATCCATATTATATGTTGATCTTCTTCCTCTGCATCCCTGGACCCTTGCTTCTCTCACCCCTCCCATCTCCTGTGGGTCTCCTTTGTTCCGCTAGACACTTTTACCCCTCTTTCCACATTAAATATGCACATAGGCTTGAATTTTCTATACAAAATAGAAGAGACATAAGTGAGGGGAAAACCCGAGACAGCGATCTGTCTTTCTGAGGTTAGCTTAATTCACTTATTGTGGTTACATCCAATTGATTTCATATCCTGCAAAACCCATAATTTCATTTTTCTTTATGGCTGAAAAAATTTTGTTATCTGTGTAGATCATGCTGTGTTCCTTCGTCCCTCCATTTTTGGACACCTCAGTTGGGTCTACAGTTTAGCTGTTATGAAATAAGCATCAATAAGCATTGTTGTGTGAGGTTCTTGCGAATGTGTTGACTCTATGTCTTTTTTATCTCAGCATCAACTCTTGTATTTCCTACTTATCTTCTCTAACATCCCATCGAACAATCATTTGATTCCCTGGGTCTTCCTGCTGATTGCCCTCTAGCTTTTTACTCTCCATGGTAACTGCACCTCAGCCTTCATTTGCAGTGACTTAGTGCAAGCCTCACCTCACTTCCTTGTTTACCTACCCAGTCTCCCCTGCCCAGTATCATAAATCACTTCCTGGTAAACATCCTTGACGCCTTGCTGATGTCTTTGGGAGCTTGTCTCTTCCTAGTTGCTAAGTGATATCCAAATGCAAATTAAATACAGCTCTTGGCCTTCTCTGAGCCTTTATATAAATTACTCAAGACAAGACAATCATGTTGACTGGTGTCTATATCATTAAGTATCAAATCCATCATAAACTGTCAAAGAGGTAGGAAAAGTACATCTGGACAGAGAATAGGATGGGAGAAGAACACTTAATCACTCAGGATGCAGTGTGTACCCTAAGGCAGTGAGCACAACTTGGTGCTGTATCCCAAACAGGGTGGGCCTGGAAGTGGGTCTTGAACCAAGAATAGATGTAGAAGTGGCCTTTTTCACCAACACCCAGAGTTGAGTTTCTCACCTCTGGGATTTTAGACATGCATGTACTTAGGCTGTATCTCTTGCAATATCCCCAGCCCTAGTGGATGCCATGGTGTGTTACCCAGAACACTCCACCAGAGCTGTTGTGGATTCAGACAAGGGATCCTGCAAATCCTTCATCCATCAGCCACTGGAGGTGCTTGGGGGTGTGTGTGTGCGGCTTTGGAGAAGGACATCTCCATCAGTCAACAGATCAGGGAGAAACTGTCAATGCTCATAACTGAGTGCCACATTGTCCTAACCCAGCCCTCATCTCCCTAGAGTCCTTCCTGGATTTGTATAAACTTAGCACTGTATTCTTCAGTGATGGCTGGTTACTCTGTTCTATGTTTTCCTTTTAACATTTAGCAACACTGGGCATATTGTTTTTAACACCATAGCTGTTTATTTCCATTTTTCTCTAGTAAAGTTTGTGTTCAGTGAGAGTGGAGATGCCATTCCCCCAGGTTTGTAGCCTGATATCCGGAACAGTCCTGGTGTGGAGTAGATCCTCCACATGTATTTATTGAATACACAGTTGAAACTACCTAGATTCATAGTAGTCAACTCATGGACGGTTTAGCAGCAGGAGTTTGGGATGCCGCAGTTAGACTGGCTTTGCTTTGAGATAGGTCTCTTGTAGCCAGAGCTGATCCACCCCCTCCATTTCCCAGGTTCTGGAATATAGGGTGTACAACCATGCCTAGCTAGATTAATATTTTTAGATGTCTTTTTAAAAAAGTGTGTGTGTGTGTGTGTGTGTGTGTGTGTGTGTGTGTGTGTAAATTCCATGGTGTGCATGTAGAGGTCAAAGGACAACCTGAAGGCATCTTTCTACTATGTAGATTCGAAGACTGAACTCAGATCTTCACACCTTTGCCCCATATCGCCATCTTGCTAGCTCCACACTGATTTGATTTAGGCCTAACTGACCGTGACAGTCATGGACTGTCAACTTGACCAGATCCAGAATCACCTGGAACACAGGTTTCCTCATGCCTGAGGGGTTTTTCAGATTAGCTTTATTGAGACTGGAAGGCTCACCCTAACTGTGAGCAACCCTGTTCCAGGGGCTGGAGTCCCGGCCTGAATAAAAATGATACAGTGAGAAGAGGGTGCTTCTCCTCCTCCTCCTCCTTCTTCATAATTCTCTGCTTCTTGACTGTGGACATGTGACAAGCTGCTCCAAGCTGCTGCCTCTGGGACGTCCCCACCGTGAGGGGTTGTTTCCTTGAACCGTAAGCCAGAATAAGAGCTTTCTTCCTTAAGTTACTTTAGTCCATTTTGTTGAGTGTTTAATCACAGCAATAGGAAATGCAACTAATGCAGTAAGCTTCTATTTGACAGTTATTCTTGAAACATTAACAATGTTTGACATGTGTGCATAACCCATGAAGCATCAGCACCTTTCAGATGATGAGCAAACCCTCCATTCCTGAGTCGCCTCCTCTGATTGATCCTTCCTTCTTCCTACCCTTCCTGTTTCTAGGCAACCATTAATTTGCTTTCTGTTTTTAGAATAGTTTGAATTTTTTAAAAAAGAATTTTACATAAGTATATAAAGCCAGCCAGTTACTTTCTTCTCTTTTTTCTTTACCCCTCTTTTTCTTTCTCTCCATTCCTTTTTCTTGGCTTCTTTCTTATATGTTTTCTTCTTCTGTTTGTTAAGTCAGGGTCTCTTGTAGTCCAGGCTGGCCTCCAGCTAACCATGTAGCCGAGGATGGCCGTACATTCATACATAATCCTCTTGCCTGCACATCTTTTATTTTATTATTATTTTTTATATTTTATAAATAATTTTATAATCTATAAATAACATAAATTTTATAATTTATAAATAACATAAATTTTATTTATATTATTATTATGTGCGTGTGTGTGTGTGTGTGTGTGTGTGTGTGTGTGTAAGAAGACATGTCAAGTCTCTACACAGCCTTTACTCACTGAGATACCCTGCCAGCCTCCTGCCTGTACCTCTTGAGTGCTGGGATTACAGATGTGCACTCATAGCAATTAGTCTCACTCTTTATTTTATTTTCTGTGTCTAAGTGTTTGCCTGCATGTATGTCTGTGTACCATGTGCATGCCTATCACCTTTGGAGGGCAGGAGAGCACTGGACCCTCTAGTACTGGAGCTGCAGATGGCTGTGAGCTGCCATTTCAATGCCATCTCTCTAGCCCCTCATTCATTTCTTACAAAATATTCCATGTGTTCATAATTCATCTTGGTTGATGAACATTTGATTTGCTTATAGTTTAAGGATTACTAAAAAACAGTACTATTGGGATTGGAGAGATGACTCAGTGGTTAAGAGCACTGGCTGCCCTCCTAAAGGACCTGTGATGTGGGATGTTTTTATGTATGTTGTGAATAAAGGAACTGTCTTGGCCTATGGCAGGCATCTTAGAAGTAGGTGGGGAAATCGGAGCATAGATAGGGGAAGGAGGGCGGAGTCAAAAAAGACCATCCAGCCGCCCAACAATCAACATGTAAAAGTAACACAGGTAAGTCACGTGGCAAGACAGATGAATGGGAATGGGTTGAATTAAGATGCAGGAGCTAACTAGCAATATGCCTGAGCCATAGGCCAAACAAAATATAATTAATATAAACATCTAAGTCATTCTGGGGGGCCTAAACAGTGGCTGGCAGGTCCAGACCTTAAAACTAGGCCAGGCCAAAAAACTCTTACTACAGACCTGTGTTTGATTCCCAACATGACAGTTCACAATTGCCTGTAACTCCAGCCTCAGGGGTCTGTCACCTCTTCAGGCCTCTACCATCATTCCACACACATATATACATGCATGCAGCTGAAACACCCACACACATAAATTAAAAATAAAGGTTAACATACATTTTAAAGATAAATAAAAGCCATACTATTCTGTATGTTTTGTTTGATGATATGCTTTCCTTTTTCTTGAGTAAACATCTAGAAGGAAAATTCTACAGGTGGTTTAGGTTGGCCTCAAATTCATAATCCTCCTGCCTCAGCTTCCTGAGAATTAGGATTACAGGCATGAACCACCACATACAACTGATACTGTTCAACTTTTTAAGAAACAGCCATTTTTTTTTTTTCCCAAGGTAGCCAACGTAGGGAAAAGGAACTAGCCAAAGAAACCCACCCTGGCTCTAAAGCCAAGTGAAGAAAATAAACAATTCCACCCAAGTCTAGCTTGATGAAGCAAAGACTTTAATTCGGGTTACTTACAAAAGCATGGGTTAAGGAACACAGGCAATTTACGGCGGCTACACAATGATGAGTCTTCACCAAGCAACTGTGAAGTCTTTATGTATCCTCAGAGAGGGGCAGCATCTTGTATACCAGCTTAGGAGCCTGTAAACCCTGCCCTCCCCCAACAAGGGAGCATTAGTGGGCCCAGTCTTCTGAGGGTCTCCTTACAAGTATTCACAGCTACTGTGATGTCAAGACAGAGGGAGCCATGCCATGCCCAGAGGACAGAGTTCCACAACAATGAGATTGCTGGTTGCTCTACACTCGAACCAATACTAAGTATAGTCCTATTATTAATTTTTCTTTATGAGTACTTGTTGGTGCTGGGGATCAAACTCAGGGCCTTCAGGCATATGCTTTTTTATTGAGCAACCTCCATAGTTCAGTCTCTCTAATTTCAGACATCTCATAAGTTTACAATGGTATTTCGTTGTGCTGGTGCACATTGTCCTGATTATTAATGATGCTCAGCATCTCCTCAGTGGGCTGGGGCTCAAATCAAGCTAGGCAAATGCTCTAACACTGAGCTGTACCCCAGCCGTTCTTTCTGTTTTCAGGGTTTCGTAACGTAGCCCAAGCTGACCTGGAATTCATTATGTAGTTTTTTAGGCTGGCCTTAAATGTGCAATTTTTCTGCTTCTACCTCAAAACTAAGATGACAGGTATGTGCAGTTCTTGAATTATTTGAGACATAGTTTTGCTGTGTGGTCCAAGCTGGTTTTGATTTTATGATCCTCCTATCTGGAATTACAGGTGTAGATCGTCATATATATCACCATTTTTAATTAAATTATTTACTTATTATTATTATATATGTACATATATGATGTAACATATGGGCATGCGTGCTGGTTGGTGTTTTTGTCAACTAGAAAACCTCAACTGAGATTGGCCTGTAGACAAGTCTACAGGGTATTCTCTTGACTAATTATTGATATGGGTGGCCCCAGTTTATTGTGGGCAGTGCCACTGACGGGCAGGTGGTCATGAATTGTATAAGAAAGTAAGTTGAGCAGGATGATGGTGGTGCATGCCTTTACTCCCAGCAATCAAGAGGCAGAGACAGGCAGATCTCTGTGAGTTCAAGGCCAGCCTGGTCTACAGAGTGAGTTCTAGGACACCCACAGCTACACAGAGAAACCTTGTCTTGAAAAAAAAAAAAAAAAACAAAGAAAAGTGAAAGAAAGAAAGAAAGTTGATCAAGCCATGGGGGATAAGCCAGTAGGAATTGCTTCCCCATGGCCTGCTTCAGTTCCTGCCTCCAGGATCCTGTCTGGTATTTCTGTCTTGGCCTCTCTAGATGAGACACTGTAATGTGGAACTGTAAGCCAAATGAACCCTTGCCTCCCCGAGATACTTCAGCTCATGGCGTTTATTACAGCAATAGAAAGCAACTGGACACTATGCTTGCTGTGGCCCATGTGTGAGGATCAGGAACAACTTTGTGGAGTTGGTTTTCTTCTTTATCTTTACATGGGTTCTAGAGATAAAACTCTGGCTATCAGGCTCAGTGACAAACACCTTTAACTGCCGAACCATCTCACAGGCCTCAGTTGTTCTCTGACTGGGTTTCGAGAATAATACACACACACACACACACACAATATACACAGTTCACATATACACACACATGCACACACTGTACACACAAACGCACACACATGCACACACACATAATACACACACATACACACACAATATACACACATGCACACATACACACACATGCACACACACATAATATACACACATACAATATATACACATACACACACATGCACACACGTATATATACAATATACACACATGTACACACACATATACACACATACACATACTTTTTAATAATAAAATCTTTGCCTAACTCAATAAATATTTTCTTCTATCATATTCTCATTTCAGATATATTTTTAGGTTTTGAGTCTACTTTTACTAATAGATTAATCATTTGTATGTGTGGGAACTCAGTTCTACCATGTTTCCCAGACTGGTCTCAAATTTATCCTTCAAATAGATCCTTCTTCGGTCTGAATAGTTGAGACTAAAAAAGTATGCCCTCTACATCTGCTTGAGTCCATTTATTTATGCATTTTTAAGTCCTTAAAATTTTTATTTTTAATTTATGTCATGTACATGGATGCTTTGCCTGCATATATCTGTGTTCCACATATGTGCCTGGTGCCTACAGAGGCCAGAAGAAGGCCTACAATGTCCTGAAACTGGGGTTATAGATGGTTGTGAGCTGCCATGTGGGTGATGAGAATTGAACCCAGGTCGCCTGCAAGAGCAGCCAATGCTCTTAATCTCTGAGCCATCTCTCCAGCCTCAAGTCTTATTTGTTTGTTTGAACAAGACTTGTGTATCCCATAGTCCAGGCTGGCCTCAAACTCACCATATCATTGAGGATGTCAGAATGTCCTTCCCTAGCAGGTGAGGCTAAACTGACCCCTCTGAGACCATGAACCAAAACCAACCTTCTCTCTTAGATTGTTTATGTCAGATCTTTTGGCCAAAATGGCAAAAAGTTGACTAAAATATACAAAATCTAATACATAAGCATCAACTAAAGGCAAAAAATAAGACAGGAACCCCTAAGTTTAAGTTCACTCTACCATATCAATAGTTTTCTCTACAGCTTTGTAAATTTCTTTTTTTGTTGTTGCTGTTGTTTGGTTGGTTTTGGTTTTGGTTTGAGACAGGGTTTTGACTGTCCTAGAACTCACAATGTAGACCAAGCTGGCCTTGAACTCACAGAGATCTGCCTGCTTCTGCCTCCTAAATGCTGGGATTAAAGACCTACTCCACTATGCTAGGAGTAAAATTTCTTAAAAGGGAGAGCAATGTACAAAGTTCTTTAAAACCAAGGTTACCGGAGCTTCTTTGGCCCACTGACATGGCTTTCTCCAAAGCCGTTTTCAGTCTTTGCAGTACCAGCCCCTGCCAGTCCCCGGTGTCCCTCATTACAGGGAAGCGCTCCACCAAAGCAGACTCTGTTCCCAGCATTGTACTCGGCTACCTCCATTGCTGAGCTTCTGGGAGCCAAAGACGACTCTCAGATCAGCGGTTTGTGCTATGTGAGTGCTGCTGCGTCTAACTGTCTAACGATGGCTGGAAGACCCGAAAAGTGTTTGTCTCTGATAGGATTCACTCTTCTCTGTCTGAAAACGGTGAGTCCGACTCCTAAAGATGCCCATGCATTATCTTTCTCTCTTTATGAAGGGCTGAGGAGTAGGGAGATATAACTAGAAATACTTTAAAATCATACTAAGATGTACGTTTTTGTGTTTGAAATGTAACATGTACTAAAGTAAGGAGACAAGATTATCATTGTGTTTGAAGAACAAAGACTCCTGGAGAAAAATAATCTGTCAACAGCTTCTGAGTTAGTTCAACAGGCATATTCAAGGGGGGAAAGAAATAGTTACACTATTTCTCTGAGTCATTTCAGCATTGCTTTATGATAGATCTTAGTGCCGGGAAATGAGTTCTCATGTGAATGGGAAAGTTACTACTTACTCCCTGTGCAGAGACATTGTTATTATCAGGTTCTGATTGACATGTTCGTTTCTCCAAATGCTGTTTTTCCTTATTCTTCTAACTTTCTAAAATTTCCTTTTCAGGTTATTCCATCCAAATCAGGTAACAATTTCTGACGTTTGAGTTTTCCTTTCTTATATTGATTTTAATTTCCACTGTTGATTGGTCTTGTCTCATATATAAAGACTGTCTTAAAGGGCCATAATCAACATTTCCAGAGAATGCATGCTCCACTCTAAAAGGTGCTGGAGAGAACATAATTAATTGGTAAAATAAATCCACTGAGTCATATTTACAAACTCAGGCCTTTGGAGGGATTGCTAGTGAGAACTACAATACAGCACCAAGTTTTCCATCCAGTTAGCTGTGGACAAACTACCACACGAAACAACACCATTTCAGCCAAAAATTAAAATCGGACCACAACAATCTACTTACATAATCTTCCTACTTGTCTTTTAGAACATTAGAAGGAAAAATTCAGAAATGCTGTATTGAATGACATTTCAAGATCCTTTGCCAAGAAAAAAAAAACCAGAAACAAAAACCTTAGTTTCAGGTGTGGTGATGCATACCTGAAATCCCAGAACTTCGAAGGTGGAGGAGAGGTGAAGGTGGACGTCAGATGCTCAAGGTTACCTTTAGCTACATAGTAATTTGGAGGCAAGCAAGACAGGAAAACCTGTCTCAAAAAAGGGAGGGAGAGAGAGAGAGAGAGAGAGAGAGAGAGAGATTGAGCTTTGTATATCTAGCCTTATCTTGAGATCAACCCAATAATATAATATTCAGAACTGAAAAGAGGTTTCTTTATTTTAAAAAAGATTTCCATCACCACTTTTTCCTTGAATAAATGACTGGCGGCCACAGTAATTTTTCTAAAAAATTTTCCTGCTTCATACGCCTAGAAATCTAAGTCCACAGGATAACAATTTGTTGAATAGGCTTTAGGTTATCTGCAAAACCCATATACAATCGACTCTCTTAGAGGTGAACTCTCACAGTGGTTCAATATATACTGAGACAACTTCTGTTGTTTTGCCAATATCATAACAAGGAAGGAGAACTAGGAATTATGCATTGAACGTATGGCTACATTTTAATATTTCATAAAGCTCATACATATACAGTTATGAGTTTTGTTTTTGTTTTGTTTTTTCCAGACAGGATTTGTGTGTGTGTGTGTGTGTGTGTGTGTGTGTGTGTGTGTGTGTGTGTAACCCTGGCTGTCCTGGAGCTCACTCTGTAAACTAGGCTATCCTTGAACTCAGAGGTCTGTCTGCCTCTACCTGCTGAGTGCTGGGATTAAAGGCATGCGCCACCACATCCAGTTAGCTTTAAAAAAAAAAAAAAATCATTCTTTTATCTTTACTCAGGATATTATTTTTTAATTTTTTAAAACTTTGTTTATGTATATGGGTGTGTTGTCAGCATACATGTCCATGTATTACATGCATATATGGTGCCTGAGGAAGCCAGAAGAGGGTGTTGAATCCCCTGGGACTGAAGTCACAGATGGTTGTGAACCACCATCTGGGTGCTGGGGATTGACCCTGAATTCTCTGACAAAGCAGTCAATGCCTTAACTGCTGAGCCATCTCTCCAGCCCATCATCATTATATTACTCTTGAGAGAGCTTCAGGATTGACCAGGAAGCTATGGGAAAGATGGTCCCTAATGCTTTTTAATTTTTTTTTTTTTTACTATTGATTGCATATATTTCATTTGAGATGAGTCCCTGTGTTGACCAGTCTGGCTTTGGTTTCCAAAGCTTAAGCAATTCTGCCTCAGTCACCTGAGAAGCTAGCACTGCACACACATCCTGCTCTGGTTTATACGTGCTTAAATAAAATAAGTAGCTGCCCTTTTTTAGCAAAATCAAACTTCAGTGTGTCTTATAAAATCACAATAAACCCAGGACCCACTGAGACCTTTAGATGGACTCTTTTTAGTCCCAACATGATCCATCCTATTGCAGAGAAATTCGGAGGACCAGATTTGATGCCAGTGATGTCGTTAACAGATTCATCTTGTTTTTTCAGTAGATGGACTATGTCTGATTTAAATTGTATAGAAAGCTTCATCTTGGGTGTGTGTATACTTGATTCTTTTGGGGCTTTGACATTGCTGCTGATCTGTGTCTGGGCTCTGAGGACTTTGAACTGATTTAGATTCTCTGAGTTGGTCACACTCACAGATGCTGAGAACCAAAGGGTTTCATTTTGGATGCATCTGTGTGGTTGTTGGCACATCTAGGAAATGAAGTCTCTCCTCTCATCAACCCCGACTTCTCAGGGCCTTCTCGAAGATCGAGAAAGTGGGGAGGATGGAGCTGATAATTTCTATCATTCTCTTTCTTCTTCAGATTTTGATAATGATAAAAATAGCATTATTAAAGCTGGGCTTGGTGGCGCACAACTTTAATCCCAGAACTCAGGAAGCAGAGGTAGGTGGCTCTCTGTGAGACAAAGGCCTGCCTGCCTGGTCTACAGAATGAGTTCCAGGACAGGGACAGTCAGGGCTATACAGAGAAATATTATCTTAGAAATGAACAAATATCCAGTGTGGCAGCACTGACCTTTAGTTCCAGCACTCAGCAGGCAGGAGCAGGTGGATCTCTGTGAGTTTGAGATCAGTCTGGTCTTCAAAGTGAGTTCCAGGACAGCCAGGGCTACACAGAGAAACCCTGTCTCAGAAAACCAAAAGAGGGAGGGAGGGAAAAAAAGAAGCAAAAGAAAATAGTCAAAACAACCCCCATGTTATTATTAAATAATAATAATATAATTTAATCGCTACTGAGCATGGGAGGAGTGTAAGGTCAGTTACATAAGCTTGCTTAGCATGTGTGAGAGTCTTCATTCAATCTAGCACCAAGGATGCAGGGGACCTGTTAGCCAGAATCTCCAAGCCTCTTATTAATAGATGCTACCTGTTCTCAAAAGAAAGACAGTTCTAATAGATGTGTGTGCTTCCGTGGAATCAGCTTTGTCCTTCCTGCTGCCCCTTCTTAGTCTCTATCTTCTTTCCAAAGCCCTGCATTTATTTTATCTTATGGCAACATCTTATGTCCCCCAGGCTGGCCTAGAACTCACTATCTAGTCAAGGATGACCTTGAACTTGCAGTCTCCTACTTCAGTCTCCTAAGAACTAGGCATGTACTGGGTTTATGAGGTGCTGGGGATGGAATCAAAGCTTATGGGTACCAGGCAAACACTCTACCAACTCAGCTGCGTCCCCAGCCACTCAAGAGCTATTTTGCTTCTTCTGTTCTTTGAAGGTCTGTTGAAACCTGTCATAGCACCAAATCTACCTACTAGTCCATCCCTCCCAGGGGGAAAAAATATTCCTAAAGTCTAGTCCCTCCGGGTCTCATTCTGCCACAGCAGCACTGGACACTCAGACTCATTTACACCACAGCAAATGATCACACTTGCTCTTTCTTTTCTTTTTAATATTTATTTATGATGTATACAGTATACAGAAGAGGGTACCAGATCTCATTATAGATGGTTGTGAGCCACCATGCGGATGCTGGGAATTGAACTCAGGTCCTCTGGAAGAACAGTCAGTGCTCTTAACCTCTGAGCCATCTCTCCAGCCCCCACGCTTAATTTTCATCAGGCTCACCTGGCTCTGATATTCTCAGGTGCTCCCATCTAGAGCATTTGCCCATGCTACCCCCATGAACACTGGATTCTGCATCTCATCTCCTAGAGCAGTGGTTCTCAGCCTGCGGGTTGCAACTCTTTTGGGCGGTCGAATGACTCTTTCACAGTCACCTAAGACCATTGGAAAACACAGATATTTACATTATGACTCATAACTGAAGCAAAATCACAGTTATGAAATAGCAATGAAAGTAACCTTATGGTTGGGGGTCACTACAACGTGAGAAGCTGTATTAAAGACTTGCAGCATTAAGGAGGTTGAGGACTGCTGGTCTAGACGGTTCAGTTATTTGATTTTGTGGCTGGTACTAGTCAATCTGTTGAGAGCCAACTGGAAATCAGGCATTATCTATCTATCTATCTATCTATCTATCTATCTATCTATCCATCTATCTTGTCTCTGTCACTGTCTATCTCTGTCTTTCTCTGTGTCTCTGTCTCTGTCTCTGTCTCTCTCTCTCTCTCTCTCTCTGTCTCATGCCTGTGTTCACCCCAGACTCCCCAGAGTTTAAGTAAACACTGGAACCCTCCCATGACTATGCTATATGATCTGGCTTTTCCAAACCCATTCACACTTGCTTACATTGGTACACACAAACACACATTGTGGAAAATGAGACACAAAATACCTTTAATATATTTTTCTTAATCTTTACAATAACCATAAATTATAGGTATTTTACACATTTCAAAGTAATTCCGAAAGCGTAGATATTGTGAGTCACCCATCTTGCTCAAAGAAGGAACCTTCACTGGGACAGCTTAAATGTCTCACATTTACTCACACACAAAAGGAAAAAGCAGAGTGGAGCCTTCAACCTAGAACTCCTGCATCCAAATTCTTGTTATTTTTCCCAACCCTGATTTTCACTCTGCTGATACAGCTTCCTGTACGACTTCATCTCTCAGTTCAATGGGGAAAGTGTGGAGTCCTCAGGCAGTATGGCAGCCCGTGGGAAGACAGCCTGTGCATGCTGGCCTTTTAGCTCTTCTCCTTCTAGGTCCACAGCCGCTCATTTTCCCAGGAAGTTTGTCCATTCCAGTGAACAGGCCTGTCTATCAGAGGGGCTAAGATAAGCTGTGGGACAGAGGAAACAGAAGGCGTTGACAGACGCCAGAAAATGAGAAGGAGGCAGAGAGCACAGGGAAGTGACTGGAGGGGGAGGGGGGCTTGCAATGAGAGATAGGGAGCAGGAGAGGGAAGCCCTGCATGGGGCTTTTTGTTCTGAGGGGCCAGGAGGGGCATCCAACTTCACCGGCAAAAGGCCATCAGGCCCCCACCTTTCCCCAGCATATATGACCAGCATGACTATTTTTCTGTGACAAGGAGATACTCCTGGATTATGTTCCAGAAGTATCTGGCCAATGAACAGTGGAGACTTTGTTCATTTTTGCAGCCTGGTTCTTTCTGAGTGGCTGCCAACAGGAACTCACTTGACTACTGGACAGAAAGAGAAGGTTGTCTGTATCGTGCACCTTGGGATTTGACTGAAGGGAAGCCAGCGAGAGTTGATGCTGGCAAACCATTTGGGTTTTATTCTGTCTTCTTGCCATGAAGTTTTTCCTTGATCTTTTTATTTGGTTGGTTTGGGGAGGTTGGTTGGCAGTTGACTTGGTCTTGGATTTCTTTAGTTGCTGTTTTTGAGATATGGCTGTAGATGGAAGCTGTCCCCCTCCATCATTCTATGTCATTGAGGAGGAAGCCCCAAGTGCTGGGAGTCCAGACATGCTTGTGATTCCTGGCTTTGTTTTGTTATTGTTGTTTTGTTTGAGATAGGATCTATGTAGCCCACTTGGGCCTCATGATTGATTGTGATCCTCCTGCCTCAGTCTCCAAAGTGTCTGGCTTGCCCTTCAGTTTTGAATTTGGCGTAGAGTGGCTGTGCTCAGCAAAGGGAGTACATTAACATTAAAGGTTAGAGAGCCTGCTTCAGAATTAAAAACCCAGCATATATTTATTGATCACCTCTGTTTGGATCCTCTATAAGATACAGAAGATTGTATGCGTATGTGGGGTGTGTGTGTGTGTGTGTGTGTGTGTTGTGTGTGTGTGGTGTGTATGGTGTATGTGTGTGATGTGTGTGGTGTGTGTGTGGTGTGTGTGTGTGGTGTGTAGTATG
>PVIH01012205.1:0-64720 GCA_004025045.1 Sigmodon hispidus
GCTATTACAAATAATGCTGCTATGAACATAGTTGAGCTAATACCTTTGGAGTGTGAATGTGCCTCTTTAGGGTATATACCCAGAAGTGGTATTGCTGGGTCCTTGGGGAGATTGATTCTCAATTTTTTGAGAAACCTCCATATTGTATTCCAAAGTGGCTGAACAAGCTTACACTCCCACCAACAATGGAGGAGTGTTTGGACATTCTGGGATAGTTGGATGTTTAGTATTGACAAACACCCAGGAGACATTAACACTTCTACTCTGCTATCTATCCATACAGTGAATGTTGTTTAATCTTAGTTTCAATGTAGCTTTATTTGCCTGCAGGATAGCAAAATCATGTTTCTGTCAATGACGAAGCTGAAATTGTTAAGTATAAAGTGTGATTGATAAACAACAAACATATTGCAAAAGATTTTGCATATGAGCTCAGTACACTGACATGCTTTTATTTTTTCAGCAAGAATGGATTGGTTATCCAATAAGATAGGTGAATGGGTAAAGGCACACACTGCTATGGCTGACATCCCAAGTTTTATCTTTAAAACACAAATAGTGGAAGAAGAAAAGTAACCTTGCTAAAATAAGAAACAGAAACAAGAACAACAAAAAAAAAAGAATGAAAAAATAATGTAAATGCCCTGAGATTAATCTCTGACTAAATGTGTATAAATACCTTTATTGTTTTTGTATTTGTTTATTGAGATAGAGCCATTTTCTGCATTTTAAGGTGACAAGAAAAATTATAATATACTCCTGTGCATAAGCTTCAGAACATAGAAGAATGGGGGTGGAGAGGCAGTTAGAGACAGAGGACAAGGTTGACGGCTAAATTATATTCTTTATAAAACAGAGCCTATGTGCTCATGAAATCTCAATCATAGGGCTACCCAATCAAAACCTGAAAAAGCATGTTGAAAAAGGAAATAACTCAACAACTCAAGTGTATTTGAATAGCTATAGAAAAATTAACAAGTGCTGAGAAATGAAGAAAAACTCTTCTGTTGATATGTTTCCTGAGGGATTATATGTCTCAATATTTGTGCTTAAGAGCAACTTGTAATGGACTCATATGTATATGAACAAGAAATCAATAATTTGAGAGACAATAGGGGATATGGGAGGAGTTTAAAATAGAGGGATGGAGATGGAAATAATATATAGTACTCATGCATAATATGCTCAAAAATTAAAAAATATATCTTTCAAAAGCTTATTTTCTTTTGTTTCTTTACACAGCAATCATTTGAAAATTAATAATATAAAAAGTTTATAGATTATTGATTTCTCCAAAGAGTTTAAACTTTTGAATTTTTCCTTCATTGGTTAAGAAGCCTTTAGTTTCAGTTATTTATCTATTAAAACAAGAACATCCAAGAAAGTAAAACTCCTTATTGTACTAGACTTTCAATTAAGTCAAATAGAATAAGGTCAATTCAATATTGTAATTGAGAAAAGATTGTTTTACTCTTGGTTGCCTTTGGCACCTTGCCCACAGGCCACATGCCAGATTATTAGAAACATGCAGTGTTTGCTGCCCTTGGCATGGCTTTATCTTTTCATTTTTACTCAGGACCAGTATGCTTCTTTCCAGATTTATAATTCATTTTTCTTCTGAGATAAATCTACACTGACAGTGATAAGTAAGCTGATGAGACTGCTATTAGCAACTACCTTTTGACATATTTATAAAATATTACATTTAGAAAAAAGATTGAATCATTTTAATTTTATTTGTTGTGTAAGAAGAGAATCAGTTTGTTACTTTAGAAAAGTGTAAGAATTAGTAACTTTTGAACTAATGCTATCATGCTGCTGGTTTTGAAAAATTATTTCTAATTAGCATATAAAATATCAAAAATATATGTATATCTAGGCCTATTGCATCATAACATTGGATGACTATATTCAAATGAAATATATAATCTTGTAACACATGTATATTCTAAAATGTTTATCACTTAGGGCTTTTTGTTGGAAAAGACTATGACCCTTCAATTATCTATCATCTGTATTTGTTGAAAACACATGAATGATGAAAAACTGATAATGACTGTATGACCTACAAACCAAATGTTATTTTATTTGTTTGTCTGTTTGTTTGTTTGTTTGTTTGCCGTTTACCGAACAATGCCACTCATTTTCCTTTATATAACTTTACATTTAAACTGAATGCCCAGAAACTATGAATACAGGTCAATTGAAAATCTTTCAGCTAACAATTGTTCATCTCAAGATACTTTTTCAGTCACATTTGTTAAGTAAATTATTAATAAATTACAGCAAACACTACTTATTATTTTGCTGTTAAATGTAAGAAGATTTGAAGGGCTTTGAATATTTATTTTTGCAATTTCTCATGTATTACAAATTTATAAATAATTCCTCTTCATTTTCTTTGATGTTAAAACAGAAACCTCTAATTTCATATAATTCAATTTGTATAGGGATTATTTCCTGTGCTCCTGGACTGTTTTAGAAAATCTTGGCCTAAAACTATCTCTTGACGTGCTATGCCTGTGTGTTCTACCAGGACCTTTAAAGTATCAGATCTTATATTAACCTCTTTGATCCATTTTAAATTTCTTTTGTGAAGTAGGACAGATGTGTTTCTAGTTTCAGTTTTATTTTTCTATACATAGATATTTAGTTTTCTAATCATTTGTTAAAAAGACACCTAGTATACTATCCGTTCCTGAAGATCATAAATGAAACAGAAATAAACATCAGTGTTGAGTATTTCTGATGAGAACTAACTCAGAGTCCTCCAGGTGTACGCCCTAGGGATGCCTATGAATAGTAGAACTGAACACGACAGTAGATTTTTTTTAACTTATACAATTTCTTACAGTATTGGTATAGGTTTCTGCATTGATCAGCTGGGGATTTGGGTTCTCTTGGTCTTAATCTTCACCAGAACTTACAATTTTGCTTTTTAAATGTCAGCCGTTCTCAATACCACAAGCAAACAAAATCTGGAATCAATGTTATATCTTCACTTTTTCTTATGGATAAATGTTAAACATTTTTTTCAAAAATATACTGGTTATTTGCCATGTTTCTCTAGGTGACTATCTATAAGTTCATTAATCTGTATATTGATTAGATGATTGAGTAAGTAATGAAAACAAAACAAGTATATTAATATACAGCTTTAACAAAAACAGATGATACTTGAAAAAATGAAAGAACTTAAAACATCATATTAAGTGAAATGAGGTCAACTTGAAAAGTAAATATGACATAAATTTTTAATATGAAGAATTTCTGTTTAAACATATGTGTATATATTTATATTTGAAGTCATGAAAACAAAAACAAATACCAGAACATGAGTCGGGTACAGGATCTGCAGGCAGAGAAGTGGCAAAGAAAACTGCAAGGCAGATTAAATAAAATAGAAATTGGGCAGTGGGGGAGGAAGAGACCCAAGAGAGGCTGCAGCAAATGGGAAATGTTATAACTACACTCACTTGTTTGAACAGCAACCTTAGAAATTAAATATTCTATGGCTTGCAAAGGGAAAACAGTCATTTGATTCATTTTATGAAGTCTATAGCATTTAAACAATGTTTCAAGATTTGTGCATTGTCTGCTCATTTTTATTTTTCAATTTATTTCTCTTAAGAGTAATTACTAGTTAATTTCTTTCACTTATTGTTTGCGAATTTCATACAAGAAGTATTTTGGTCTAATCTATTCCACATTCCTTCCCCTTCAACTTCTCCCATTCACCCCAGCTCCTTTTCATTCCAATTTAATATTCTTTTAATATTCACTGAAGAAAGTTAGTGATGCTGCTAGGCACATAGGATTGACCTATTCAGAGACATAGACAGCCTATCAGAGGCTGCATCCTTAAATAAACTAGCTGTGCTTTCTTCGCAGCCATCTACTACAGAAAGCATGTACTAGTCGTGTGCTTTCCTTAATCATGCCACTGTCCATCTAGAAATGTGGTTGGCTAGACTATATGCAAGTTATGAGTTTGCAGTTACAGTCTCTGTCTGTTCATGCCTGAAGAACCCTTTTATGTCCAGAAAACACAATTTCAAAGCACACCACTAAATTTAGCTCTTAAAATTCTCCGTATTTTTCCTCATTGTTCTGTGTGCTTTGTAGCAGAGATTAACTGAGATTAGCACTCAATTATTTATAATTGAGTTATAAATAATATAATATAATTCAATATATTATAATTATATAAATAATTATATTATTTATAATTCATCACTGTTCCTTATTCTCTGAAGTTTGACAAATTATGAGACTATAAGTCTCCATATAGTGAAAAAGACTTGTTCTCTAATGATGATTAAGAGCTGTAGTAAGGATATTATAAACAAATATAATATTAGGCTCTTCCCTATGCCTTATAATTTTGCCTCTAAAAGTTCTTGGAACAAAACAGTACAAGGCATGAATTCTGTCTTGTATAAAGTACCCTAAATCCAACCAGAAGGCATTTACTTACTTTCAAGATATATTTTCTACATGGCAACAGTGGTAAAAATCCTGCTAGCTCAATTGTTACTGTAGTTGACAAGATGCACAGATAGTTAAGATTCTTGATAAGTTTTCTCTCTTGGAAGCATGCATAGCACCTTATAGCACTATGAAAACTAGACATTAAGAATAAAGATTTCAGATAAGTCTCAGGTGAAATTCCGCATGTTTTCTGACTCCCGGATAGGGTTTTTTTTTTTTTTTTTTCAGAGATAGGGTCTTTCTGTCAAGTTCTGGAAGGTATGTAAAAACAGTCAGATAATGTTGGGAGCTTACAGGATGCATTCACTAACAAATTTAATGGGATAAATAACATCTTGTTTGATAGCTTATGTCATGAGAAGTAAGGCATTACTGTCTTGGAGAGGATAAATACACTTAAACTATATATGTATGTGTGTTTACAAGGCATTTATAATAGCAGGCTTCAAAAGTATTTAGTGTTCATTATGATGCCCTGTGCTGTTTCATCTACAACCTCCATCCTCCAACTCAGGTAACATTTCCTGCCTCATTATTTCCTTTCTGCTCTTCATCATACCTTCATTGGTCACTGAATGGAATCATCCTGATCACTCCAATTAAAAACAGCCTCTGAGGGATTGACATGTCAACACTTCATACTTTATCTAAAATCAAACACATCTGCAAACAATAGAAACAGAGGCAAATTTATACTCCACAGAAGCAAGTATGACTTTCTTATCAGACACAGAGTGGAAAGTAGTCCACAAGATCAGGTAACTTTGTCAAAATATAAATAGTTCAAAAAGCCAATGCCACATAGCTTCTCCCTCAAAACTCAACAGTACCATAGCATATAAGATGATGGGAATTACCTAAATAAACCCTCTGACACAGAATTTAAATGAACAAAAAAATTTCATCAAATTAATTCAAAGATTTAAAAGAAGACACAAAAAACTCACTGTACTCTAAAAGGATAGGCACTAACTCCTGAGTATTAAAACAAAAATGTACTACTATATGAAATGACAGATATTTCACAATGTGAAAACTGAATTTAGTAAAGAGATCTAAATACAAAAGAAATTTGAAGCTAAAATGAAGATGAAATAAAAAAATAGAAATTCTAAATATGAAACTCAAGATCAAGGCTCTCAATCTAAGTCCTGACATATTCCTTCTACTACAGGAAAAGATAAAGAATAAAATTTAATTGAGAGATTCTAGAGAGGAGTTTCTGAATAAGAATCTGATAGCCTAGGAATTAAGACCATCAACTGATAGCTTCAATCTCATAAAACTTTCAGCTTCTCTACTTCAAAGGACACATTCATTAAGAAGAAGTTGCCTCCAGAATGAAAAATTAACCCTAATCGATATACTTCTGAGAGAGCAGATATGTAATTAGTATATAAAATATAAAAAGAATTATAACAGATCACCAAGAAAAATATTCAATTCAAATGTGCTATGGAAATGAAAACAGAAATATAAATTGTAACAAATTTTTTTTTAAAAAATGCAACATTTTATCCCATCAGCAAAAAGGGGAGTTTAGTTTTTAATGAAACAGTAAGAACTGGTATCAAGACTAAGGCCTATAAATTTTCTGGCCATGTCCAGTGTCATAGAACCTGCTAAGGTCTTAGTTCCTTCACTGGCTTCTAAAGCCCATTCGTTTGGAGATTTTGAATTTCTATTTCCATGACTGTCAGAAAATTCAGCTCCCTGATACATTTTTTCTGCTTGTATTCTCCAAAATCTTGATGGTTATAAATATTTTTAATGTATTACAGCTTTTAAGGAAAAATAATATATTCACTTTTATTTTTTATACTATATAGCCATTGGTTCTGGTAAAGTCAGACCTTTGTCTGACTTAATCATGTATTTTGAGATACTTAAAACTCATCTCAAACTAATTTATTATGACATACTTAAAACTCATCTCATACTTCAACCTTAATCATGTATTTGACATACTTAAAATTCATCTGAGTGTTCTGTTCATCGTTTTAGGTTTGAGGAAATGACAGTATTATATTGTTTATAACAATATTATAAAGTCTTTTAATGTTAGTTATTTGTTCTTTTCTTACTTTTAAATGTTAATGTTCAATCAGACCATTTAATTATCTGATACTTACACATCAACATTCTTAAAGAGTATTTTTTTATTATAAAAACTAATTAGACTATGTTTTGTTAACACAAAGAAAATGCTAAGTCAGGTATGAGTCTGGAACTGGTGATATTTGAAACAACTTTCTATATTTCTTCCTTCAGTTTATAAATTTTATTTCTTAGCCTAATATCTTTGTATTCAGTACAAATAGCCAGAATTGTCTCTCTCATTTGTATCTATAAAACAAATTTATTTCATGACCTACACTTCAATACTTACATGTTATACTAATGACCATTACATGTAGGATTAATTTCAGGCTTTATTTTTATATTTCATTGTCCTGCAAGTTCAGACCAAATGCAAGACTAATAATTTTCTCCTGTTGCTTGTCTTCTTACTATTTTCTGTCTTTCCTTTCTAATGAGATCTCTTAGGGACTCTTCTCTAAATCCATCAACTTGGTTAGAATTCATGTCTACAGATTTTTGTTGTTGTTTATTTTACAGGAGTGGGCCAGGTTATTGAGCCAATTAGTTAAGATATAATACAGAAAGCTATGATATTTCTCCATTGAAGAAACACAGCTAAATATACTTAAGTAAAAAGGACATATCTTTTTAAACATCCTGTACATAAACAACATTTATTAGTGTAATACTTGATTTTTTAGATTTTGCAATCTTCCACTATATGAATAATGGATGATATGAAATAATAGGCAGAGATAACACAAATATTACTGAAGACATTTTTCTACAATATGTTTATTCTTTCCATTTTGTCTCTCTTATTTTCAACACTAAAATAATCTTTATTTTAATTATATTTTTATGAAAATATTTTTCTATACATTCTGGTGCAAATACAAATACATCTGTACATGTCTGTCGGGCTGTAAAGAAAGTTTAATCAATTTATATTTATTATCTTATATAATAAAAAAAGAAAGTTAGGGAAATTATTTCCTTTGCCAATTTTTCTTTTTTTCTAAAATTTAAAATATACCAGAAGTTGTATTTTTGAGATAAAATGTGGGTTGAGAGATTTTTTCTTTTTTTTTTTTATTGTTTTTTGAAAATAAATATCAAACTTTATATTAAAAAGCAAAATATCCAGGAAAGCTTTAAAAAACATACAGTAATAAAACTTATCTTTTCTCTAAAATATGTGAAACATAAAAAATAAAAATCTAAAGCTCCCTGAGCCAGTTTAGGCTCAGCTACAGATGAAGAAAGCACAGTAGGTTACAGCTAATGCCCACAGATGCACTATGGCCACCACAAATTTCTGCTAATCAACCCTTCTACAGTTAAACCAGAAGGTTTTGTGTGTGTGTGTGTGTGTGTGTGTGTGTGTGTGTGTGCGTGCATGTGCATATTTTAAATCACAATGTATGCAGGTAGCATTTTTAGTTATGATTTAATTGGTTATTTTTGAAGCATACATGCATATAATGTAATTTGTAAAATTCTCCTCCATTAGTACCTTTCAATTGTTCTCTTACCCTCTCATTTTTTCCCCAAACTTGTGTATTTTATTTTCTTTTTAAGAGAAAATAAACTTTCTAAGCAAACATAGTTTAACCTGTATGTATATGAGTATAGAACCATCTACTACAGCACTGGTAAGTATAAAAGGGCTGCCTCCATAAAGAAAATGTATTCTCTTTTCTCCAGAAGCTATCGATCACTAATGGCTTTTCAGCTCATTAGCTCTTGCTCAATCCATGCTGGGATTTTGGATTCTTTATCTTGTGCAGGTTTGTGTATGCAGCCGCATCTACTGTTTAATCATGGATGTAATGCCACAGGCATGTCCAGCAAATAATATTTTGCTACAAAGATTATTACTTCTGGCACCTACAATTTCTCTTCCACCTTTTCAATAATAATTTAATTATAAGCTTGAATGTCATCATGGATTTATGATTGTCAATCAATATGGAAGCTCTGGAAGATGTGTGACTGATAAATATGCTCTCAAAATATGTTACAATGTGACTGTCACGTAATTATATGAATGAGGCTAGAGGATTTGCACTCCTTCAAAATTAGTACAATGTTCATCAAACTAAATAATCTGTTTACTCTAAATGAGTATAAAAGAAACATTGTGATGGGCTAATAGTTTGATGTTCACAAGTTGGTCTGAATTAGAAAAGGTCTGAATAATGACCAATTCTTCTACCATATCATTTAAAGACAATGTGAATTTAATTATAGACTCAAGCAAACATGGGAACATGGGGTACATATATGTACATATATATATAGAGAGATAAACAGGCTCTACTATTTAAATAGAGTGATATGACATGTAAGAGTTCAGTTATTTCACATAAAATAGCAATATTTGTATCAAGAACCATTCACTTGAATAAGTACAAGTTCGTAAAACATGAGCTTTACAACTATCAATGTTAATTTTGCATGATATGAATTATTAAATTATATAGCATATATGATGTGATAGCTAAGGAAAAATGATTCATTCTCAAATGTAGTAATATCAAAATATAAGATCAAAAAGTATTAAGTATGCCACATGTTCTATAGAAAATAATTATTGTAAATGCTCCCTAAAGTGTAGAACTGAATATAGGGATTTAAAAAAATACCTTATAAAATTCAACACAATTGGTTATATATTATGAAGTCATATTGAGAAATGAAGAAATTATAATCAAGTATATGTATTTTCTTTTTGGGGTTGATTTTTTTTATTTTATTTGTGGGGTGTGTGTGTGTGTGTGTGTGTGTGTGTGTTTTTAAATCACTTTATCCTTCCCATTATCTTTTAATGAAATAAGAATGCTCTTGCTTAAAGTTCACAAATGGGTGAGTATATCTCCTGCTTTTGCTTCTGGATTTGTGAGACCTCGCTTAGGAGGATAAGAGTGGTTGTGCTGCTCTGCAGCAGGCAATATCAAATATTACAAGCTGTCTTCATTGTCACCAGAACTCTGAGAAGAAAGACTACAAAATAAGTTAATGCAAGAAGATAAAACGCTAATGCCATCACTTTCCCACACATCTAAATTACACTAATGAGAAACTCCTGATTAGCACTTTGACCTTTAAGTAGATAATTCAGTGAAACTTTCATTAGTAGTAAATGCAATTTTCTGATTTGCTACAGAGAATTTAGTTTCTGTACTTAAATGAACTAAGTATGAATAGTTTACTAATTGTATTATTTCAATATAATTTATTACATTTTTTCTTCATTTAATCAGATATTATTACTGAGTTTGAAAATAAAGTGTTTTAAATAATAAAAAAATTGCCCTCCTCATAAAAGTGTTCTCCTGTTTTTGTATAGTACAAAGGAAAGTCATAAGTTATAAACATTTCCTCTTTTTAATCTGACTCATTTCAGGTATTTTGGTGATAGTTTATAAAATCTGACTAGTATGTTATCATCATTGTGCAGTCATCTGTCAGTCACTCAAAGATCATATATGTTTGCTCATTTGCTATGATCTGTTCTTTGGATTATAACAGTAATATCTGAGTTCGATGGGGTACATAATGTGAAAACACAAAATAATAAATACAAATATGAAAAAAAATTTAAAAAGGAAAAATAAATATGATGATTAATATTAGGGTTTCACTGGCTTTGTAAATTTTAAAGGCTTGCTCTATTTTTTTAGGTCTTGTGGAATAATATCATATGTATTTGTCTTAGTTTTTTGAATTATAGTAGAATTCTGCAGTAAGTCCATAAAAAACTGGAATTTATTTAGCATGCATGTTTATATTTATTTTAGAATAGAAATATTCTACATTAAAATATTCTATATTCTGTTCTATATTTAAATTATTTTTGGAAATTTTCAATCACAAATATTATTTTGTATTATCACTATCACTAATTGTTGCTATGATATATAGTCATTTCTGCAGTATAAATTACTGAAAAGTAAAACATTGAGGCAACGATTTATTTATAGCTGAAGCTTTTCTTGATATATATAACATACTGTGTCAGATGATTACATGAAGGTGAAGTAAAATAGGTCTTACAATGGTGTTTCTCATTCCGCCAATATTTTCATCTTTCCTTGGCTTGATCTTCTAAGTGTTTTTCCTCATCACACATGTTCTACAGCAAGTGGAAAAATGAATGAATGACAAAATCACCACTTAACACTTTATTTCAGCAAAGTAATTTGATAATTTCTAGACAATTTTTATCTATGTTAAAATCTGTTCATTCTTTATTTTTCATAATTTCTTGAATATATATGTATATCTTGGAGTTTTTGTATATCTTTCACAGTAGTGATTTAACTTAACTATATTCTACTAATATTCTACCTAAATCTTAAAGCATAGACATTTTTTGCAGAGTATCAAAATATATATATAATAAAAAGATGTTAAAAACTTTAAATAAAATATTACCTTCTAACTGTTCACAAAGAAATTGTGAAACAATTTTTTTTTAAGTTTATAACACAAAATTAAAAATCTGAGTAATGTTTTCTTAAATATTAACCATTAAAGGACAAAGACAAAAGGAGAAATGAATGTAGTATTACCTTGACTTTTGGAAACTCAAAAATCTCAATATTTTTACTCTTTCTGACATTAGTATCTTTTAAGTTCTTTATCAACACAGTTACCCATGAAAAGAAACAAGCTAGTATGCATTATTTGCTATATTAATAGTTAATATGTACATAACACTAATATATCAACAACATGCATTTTTATGTCAGCGATTTCAAGGTCTAGGAAATACCCAGAGCTTTAAATCTATAAATGTTATCACTAGCTGTGATCTTATTATTGTGTTATTACTTTCAGTGATCTGCACCAAAGTCACAAGTTTAGTTACCTAAGAAACATAATGTCAATATTTTATAACCTGTGATAAAACTATAAAAATCGAGAAACCTTAGCGTCATCACAGTAATTTACTTAAGAAGTTCTTTCACAGTAGATTTCTCATTCATTTTTGTCCAATACCATTCAGAGTAAACCACTATATGTTAGTTGAGGGAAAAAATGACAATACTTTTTAAAAATAGGTAAATTGATTTAGTTTTTATCTAAAAACAAATTTTAAAACTCAAGAATGAACACATAATTTTGGCCAATTTAGAAATTCATAACAAAGGGCAAATGTTCACAGTTTTTTAATGAAATATCATCTACCTTGTAGTAAAAAAGATAAAACATACTTGAAAATATTTTTGTCTCACCTTCTTTTATTTTAGTTGGCACAAAATCCTTCATGAAAAGAATGGCAGATTGACAGTCATGGAACCTCACACAGGAAGGAAACAGAGCAGAGTCAATTCTCACTCAGCCAACTTCTCAAGGTGAAAGGTGTCTTCAAGTGTCCTTAGTCTGGCTGATAGCTCCTACAAAATCCTCAGTGTCTGCCTACGCCTGCCTTAAATATCTTCTTTGCCCAAATGTTTCACTTCTGAGTTCAACTCTGCATCATAATCTTAGAGCTAGGACTAAAGGTTTGAACTACTACCATTTGGTAGTTAGGCCTGGAATTCACAGAAACTCAGAAACAACTCTGTCTCCTGAGTTTTGGGATCAAATGCATAGGTAATCACTAGGTCATTCCCATGCTGGGATTAAAGGTTTGAGTTACTACTCTCTGACCCTCATGGCTTGACTGTGGGTGATTTTATTCTCTGATATTCCAGGTTATAAATAATAACATATAATATACATATATTATATAAATATAACATATATCATCACAGGATGGCATCAATACATCAAAATAAGTTTTCTATTTGCTTGTTTTTCATAACAAGTTATTTTTTGGTAAAAACTTTTATTTGGGCTGTTAAGTTCTTCAGGGAACCATGACAGTATGAAACCCCACTTATCAAAAACACAGAAGAATATTGTACTCTGTCATATTAAAAAACACTAGAGTAATACTTAAGACAAATTTACTCTTAATATTTGTTTATTCTTAATGTATTATTCAGTGACTTTGAATGTCTTTCTACTTTAAGTATGAAATGTTTTTACTAATTTTTGTCATGTTCACATCTGTTCCTATTCATTGATGTAAAATATAGTGAACATCACCTTTCAATAACTTAAAAGTGGTGTTATGTGTACTCAAGACTGCTTGTGCTTACTAATGTCAATTTCACATTATACTATAGGCAGAATTTTAGGTAGTGACATTACACATCAATTTCAAAATATTATTATTGTGTATATTTTATGTAGTTGCAGGCACGAAATGCTGGACAAAATGATCATGGTTTACTATTAAAGATGGGCCTAATCTACAGTATCTCATTGAGTATAGAACTTATACAAATATTGGTTGTATATCTCAGGTGAGTCTAATCTACAGTGTCCCCTTGAATACAAAACTTACAGGATCGGTTTTAGTAGATACAGAGTTTGTTTACTAAGATTCCTTTGAGGTTCTTAAAACTACTTCTAGTGTTTAAATAAAACCATTCTCTATTTTATAGATATAGTGGGATTGAATATTTATATTAGCTGAAATATGTTGAGAAAAGGGACTTTCATTGAAACTATAATCTTTATATTAAGATTTACTACTGAAATGTTGAAAGACTATACACAAAATTACTATTTATATTTATTAGTTTACAGATTTTCATAAAGTGTGGGGATAAATTAAACAGAATATCTTTCATAGCCCAATTGGAAATTGAAAGGACTGGGCTAGCATTGATAATTTTATTAGGCAGACTGAAATATTTGCAGAGAGAAATAATACTTTGCTGATTCCTCATACATACAGACACAGAAATAATAGACATAAGACAATGTTGAGTATAACTATTTAAGTTATTTTTCATATTTATGGAACATATTGCTATTATTTATAACCAGCCAGTTGAGTTGTTTTTATTTTATTTTATTTTTTCTGTTTTTGAAGTGGAGATGTTACTAAAAGTGTGTAAATCTGAAGCTAGAAACATAAGCTTGGAATTCTTAGTCAAGTTCTATCACCAAAATTTCAATAATTCTTTCATTATCCTAAATGTTTTTTAGGCTATGATGTAGGGACACTAATATTTGATGAGAAAATGAAAACACTTCTGTTTTTTGATGATGAGGAGAAAAAGTTAAGGTAAAAATATGTCTGAGAGTGGCAGACACTATAATAGCTGTCTATGAGTTTGATTTTCATGTTTTGGCAATCCTGGTTTTCCTGTTATTCCAAATAAAATTGAGTATTGTTCTTTCAAGGTCTGTAAAAGGTGTGTTGAGATTTACTGGAAATTGCACTGAATTTGTAGATTGCTTTTGGTAGAATTTCCATTCTTACTATGTTGATCCTACCTATCCAGGAACATGAGAGATCTTTCCATTTTCTGATATCTTTTTCAATTTCTTTCTTCAGAGATTTAAAATTTTTGTCAAACATGTCAGATACTTCTTTGGTTATAGTTACACCAAAGTATTTAATGCTATTTGCAGCTTTTATAAAAGGTGATATTTCCCTTATTTCTTTTTCAGTCCTTTTATCTTTAGTGTATAAGAGGGCTACTGATTTCTTTGAATTAATCTTGTATTCTGCTACATTGCTGAAGGTGTTTATCAGCTGCAGAAGTTCCTTGGTAGAATTTTGTTGGTCACTTATGTATACAACCATATCATCTGCAAGAAGAGATAGATAGTTTCACTTCTTCTTTTCTAATTTGTATCCGCCTAATCTCCTTTCATTGTCTTATTGCTTTAGCTAAAACTTTGAGTACTATATTGAATAGATAAGGGGAAAGAGAACATCCTTGTCTAGTTCCTGATTTTAGTGGAATTGCTTTGAGTTTTTCTCCAGTAAGTTTGATGTTGGCTGTGAGCTTCTTGTAAATCACCTTTATTATATTGAGATATTTTCTCTGTATTCCTGATGTCTCCATGACTTTTATCAAAAAGGAACTTTTAAAAATATCCAAAATACATAATCAAATATAATTTTATATTTGTATACTAAATAAAACCATAAATGCATATGAATATAATAAATATATTATTAATATTTTCAATGAACTCTAATATTAGCTGTTAAAAATTTCAATTGTTAAATTATCAATGTTAATGCTTCTACATTAAAATTATATTTAAGACTATGTCTAGTAATTTTGTTTTGTTAAAAGTTGAGAATTTAAAGTATTTCTTCAAGTGCTACATTTAAATAGTTTCTGTAATCTAACTTTGAAGAAGTTTCTTCTTCCTGTCTATCAACATTGCCTGTTCCTCTGTGGGAAACTTCCTACATTCAGTGTATAAATATAGTGGTGACAAAATGACTTAAAAGTGGAGTGGAATGCATGTCACCCCAGACATGTTTACAGCACACCTGTGTTACAACTGGGACAGACACTTTTGTCTTGAAAACAAACCTGGGTGAGCTCCAAAAAACGTGTCTCTCTTAACCAAACCTAGGTGAGTTCCAAAAATGTGTCTGTCTTATTCATTGAGCCATTAAATTTTTAATGATTTGAAGGTGTTAAATTATAAACAAGTCTTTCAAAAGAAAAAGAGAACAGGTGTCTAAGAAGAAAGACAGAGATGAAATTGAGAAAATAAGGTTGGTTGTATTGACATTTTCTAAATAATAAGATGTCACATTTTTGTTTTTTACTTTTTATTTTAAGAATTTAGGTTGTGCAGAAACTTTAAAGAAACATGGTCAAAGACAATAACTTCCACCGAGTACACAACTAAAATCAACTTTGATGTTGCTCCCACAAAGGAAATTCTACCTTAGAAAGAAGCAGCTTATATGAAATCTGACTATATTTATTCAAGTTGCTTATTTTGATACTCTGCCAAAGCTTATAAAAGAATAGAAGAAAACTGTCCATCTGCTGTTCATAATTCCTGAAACTTTCTACTTTTGTTTTTATGGATTTAGATAAAAAACTAAAACAATAACAAACCAAAAACAACAATGACAGCACACTAATAGAGAAAATAAATTCCAAAATTTTATTAAATTATGAAATGCAATTTTTAAAAATTACAGATCACATTTAGCTTTTTTGGCAATAAAAATAAAACATATATATTAAATATATAAGAAACTTAAACAAAAGCAATTAAAATATTGGCAAAGATTATGAATCCTTTTCAAAATAAGACATTCAAATAAACAAGTATATGAAGAAAATCATATCAAATCACCAACACAAGTGAACTTTGTTTCCCCCATGAGACTGAAAAATAAAATAATGATGACTTCTTGTGCTTTGAGTTTCTTTTTTCAAATGAAAATACTAATTATTTATATGAGCAACTCAAGGAATACATCATTTAATCTTTTTCCTCTGTGACACCTCAAATTATGACAGACTACTCAAAATAGTTTTGTCAGTCGTTAAAAGGGAGTCTTTTATTAAATAAATAATATTTATTCATTTAATATATGGAAAGGTTGATAAAATTACCTGAAAAATCCATTGGTAAATAATATTTCAATTGACATTACTAAAGTACTTTCAGTTTAAAATTGTGATTTAAAATCTGATCTTTTTCTAGTGATTCTTATGATTTGGGGATTATAAAGCACTAATTATGTTCTCCTTGTTGTCCTTTCTTAAAGGGTATTTCACATAAAAGCATGTAAAGAAAAGAAACATTTCTAAGACAGCACGTAAGTTTACTAGAAGTGTATATTATATTTTAATTGAGAAGCATTTGCATAATGAGTAACCTTCTAATTTTCATAGTGTAAGATTTGTGACTCTTTTGGCTACTTGTACTTTAAAAAATGTTTTTATGTGCAATGGAACAGATGAAACTATTCAGCCTGCATAAGTCATTTAATGTGTTTTATAATACCATGTACCTATACTGTGCTGACACATGAAGAAATTTAGTTAACATGAATTTCTGACCTATGCTTTGTTTTGCTTCAGGTTTTCAATATCTCCTGGAAAGGGTATTGAATGAGTGTATTTCTGAGTTTTTTTTTTTTTGTTCCAATAATTTGCTAGTTGAATTTCTATTGATGTGATAAAACATTCTCCCAAAGGCAACTTTGAAAGCAACTGGTCTATCTCAGGTTAGACATTCAGATAACAGTTTATCACTAAGATAAGTTAAAGCAGGAACTTAAGGAAAGAGGTAGGAACTAAAGCAGAGACCATGAAGAAATATTGGCTGTTGGCTAACTCATCTATTCATGTTTAAATAGTTCAGAACTGCCTATCAGAGATGACACCCTGCACAGTAAGCTGAATGGGCTCTGCCATATCAATTGTAAACTGAGATAATTACATACAGACATGGACATAGTAGGAAATTCCTTAATTAAAGTTTGCTTTTCTCAAGAGAGTGTAGGCTGTGTAAAGTGGACAAAAATAATCCGCATAATTAATCTATGTGCATGTCTTTAGTCTTCTCTAGTACTATTTCTTAATTTTAACAAAATTTTAATTGATTCTTTGGAAATTTCACATTATGCAACTCAATGCCCCCCTTCCAGTCTTTCCATGTCTATCATCATAGCCTCACCTCTGACCTAAAAGTAAAAATAAAATCAAAACAAGACAAAAGCAAAACACTTTATTCCTCTGTCTTTTCTACGTCTCCATCACACATTTTTTGTAATGATGTCCTTGAGAGCTACAGTGTATCACACGGTATGCCATTTAGCCTAGATAGTTTCCCTTGAAAATAAATATTCATTGCAATGAGTTGTTGGTCTGCTTCAAGGCTTCTGGCTTCTAGTATATCATAAATACTGTAAATTCAAAAAACCTTCTCTCTGATATCCTGTTGTTGCTCCCAATTGTGGAGACACTGTAGCTATTGTTCTACAGGACCCATTGTCCCTTCTCCCACCTCAGAAGTTCATAGATGAGGTAGATACTGGTGTAGACCAACTCAAAGTCCTGGTTGTAGGCCTGGGTAGTAGCTGAGTTGGTCATTCCCAGAATCCACTGAAACTACCCACCTCAGGAGAGATCAGGGCCCCACTCTCCCAAGCATATGGTGACAGGGGAGAGTAGTTCTCTAGCAGGGCTGGTGATATTGTAGAGGAGCTGTAGGGGATAGGGGTAGTATGTGGGGGTTGGACTGGTGTGGTAAGTTGGGGTGCAATTCCTTTGTATGATAATGATGCTCTGAGAAGATTCACAGGATTAGACAACAAATAACATTGGACTTAGTTAGATTTGGACCAGGAAAAGTTAAATTAAATCATAATTGTTTTGGGCACACGTCACACTTAACAACATAAAATAAAGGAACTGATGACATTAAAATATGCCAAATAAGATACATGAGGAAAGACACTAGATCTAACAAGGTGAGAGGAATAACATCCATAGCATTTTGTGTCAGGCATCCTACATGCTTCACAGTCAACAGATTTTTAGCCACCACTGTACAATGAAAGAAAACAAGCTATAGGAGTGTGAAAAGCATTCCAGAGGGCTAAGGTTTCCTGGTAACTGGAAATTCACTTTGTGCTCTTACAGCTATCACATCTGATATTCTGTACTATAAAGCCTTTTCACAAAACAGCTGTCCATAAAGATGGTCTCACACAGCCAGTTCTTAGCACAGAAGCATTTGGATGTTCTACTTTGATATTTTTAATTATTATTTCTTTTATTTTAGAGATTACAATATACCTATGTCATCTCCCCCCTTTTTTTCCTCCCCATAAACTATCCCATACATGGTTTCTCTCTTTTACATTAATTTTTGTTACATGCGCATATATATGTATATATATGAACATAATATATATTTCTAAATATAAAAAGTACTATCTGCTCAAACATACAATACTATTTGTCTGAATGTTTCCAAGATTGACCATTTGGTACAGTAGTATCAATTTAATACTTTCATTCTCAGTACTTTATACCCACCAGCCTTCTAAGGTTAAGGGCTCTGGAGCTTCCCTCCATACATATTACCCTGTCTGTTGTTGTTTTTAATTTTAATAAATGCATATATTTCTGGAATACAGGAATTAAATATAATGGAATTACACTGGAAATATTTAAAGTGTGACAAATTCTGTGTATATTTCAAAAGTATTTTCAAATAGTCTTCCCAATATTCTTTCAATTATTCCCATCTTATCACACAAAATTATTTCATATAAAATGAAATTATATTTCTTTTATTTCTGAAATGATATAAAATTCATTGCACAGGTAAAAGAAGAAACAATTGTTGGTCATTTATACATTATTAAATTTTTCCAATATGTATCTGGGTTAATTCTCTTTCTCACCTTGTTGGATATACAAAAGCTATGGCCTAAGGTCACGTAAAAGCAAATAGTAAGAAATTCCTTCTTTTCTCAAAATATTTTTCGTTCAATGTATCATAGCAAATCGCATAGAACAGCCAAAAGGGGAAAGACTTCTTCGATGTCATGGGAGTTTTTGGTCACTATCTGTGAAAAATTTCCAGACATTTATTTCCAACCAACAGTCACAAGAAATAAAAATAAGTCTCTAAAAAAGCGTCAAGTAGTAGTTGGACTTGAGGATTCTTGTGCTCAATTCCCTTCTCTATCAATCAGAAGTTATCTAATCTAATCTAGCTTATGTCAACCTTCTTGTCAAGGTCTCCAGAAATCATCTATAATGTAGGAATCTATAAACTCGCTTTCTTCAAGTGCTACAAAGAAACATGTGTCCATAGTAAAAGTATTAAGATTTTTTTAAATATCATGCTACATATCCTTGTAACCACATATATTTTGTGAAGATAGGCTCGCCACTGTCATAAATTTAGAAAAGTCAAGTCCAAAAAACCAGTATGAGATTAAAATAAAAAAATAAGTACAATAATATTCTAAAATGTTCATAAAAATGCTTGTGTAACACTGATATTTTTTTCACCTTTCATTACAAATATGCATACAAATACACTCACATTAGTAATTGTGTGCAAACCAGTGGTACTATTGATCTAACAAGATCCAAATTCAGTGTAATTTGAAAGTGCTATAGACTTGTTCAGCCTGTCAGCTACTAAGTCCTCAGAGGAACCAAGTAACCTTAGTCTAAATGCAAAGAAAGCTGGTTCTCATGCCAATAGATACACTAAGCTCAGATGGACACAATTGAAGTCAATGACACATCACAGGCCTACTGCTCTTCTCATTGCCTTGTACCTAAAATGTGAATATTAGCAGAACCAATACCAGTGGAAGATAGGATGACTAGAATAGTAAGTGATTGATTCCCCCCACAGACTCCAGCACAGGGGCAATGCTCTTGCCAGAAGAATACCTGCTTTGCTCAACCATCCTTTTTTTTGTGAACTCAAAATCCTGGCTGAGAAAATGATGAATGGATCATGCTGTAAGTGAGAATTTGTTTATCAGCTAATGGAATTAGAGATTTAATTAAAGCCCAGTTACAGATTAATAAAGAACATTTAAATTTGTGACTTGATATTTATATACTTTGTCTTGGGGCTAAAAGGATGTTATCTTCCATAGTTGATGGATGATGAAAGCACAACTAAGTGTGAGTTATTAGCTTCCCACGGCAACCAAGTAAATTTCCCAAGTATATTAAGCCTTGAATTCAGAACTACACTGTACATAAACCACTGTACCTACACTTTTCAAAGATGTGAATTCTAGAAAATTTTGTTTCATAAAAAAGATAATGATACTGTTTTAGATCTTTCAACACAAATTTATAGCAATGAAGTAGATTATATCAACAAATATACAGTTAAATATATATATGTGTACACACCACATATGCATTCAGGCAATTCTTTTTTATATAACAAAATTCTTTATAGATTCTTTGGGAACTTCACATCATGCACCCAATTCCAGCTCAACTTTCCAGTCCTTCCATGTCCAATTATCAACCCTGCAGCATCTCCACAAAATTAATCATCCAATATTAATTTAAAGCAAAACAAAAGACCCACCTTAGTCCTCATTCTTTCCAACACTTTTTCAATCATCTTAGTAGAACTGGAAGCTGAAATGTTACCCAATAAGCTCTACCAGCATAATGGTCATTGCAATGAGTCCTTTGTTCTGGTTCAAGACCTCTGTTACACGTCAACACCAATATATCAAAATTTATTGTTGAGCAAATAGTGACTGAAGGTAAGCTTTTGCAGAATAAGCGGTATTAAAAGACATCAACAAAAAGAAAAGGATGAGGTAAAACGGCAAGATTTATGACTATTGGACCTTGGAGTAGTCATTTTAGACAAAACCTAGAGATTCCAACATGAATGAAAGTGGGTAACAAGTGGATTGGCACTCTTGGCTCTTCCTCGGTACCATATAATCATTGCCAGTAGAGGGCGACGGATCGACATGATCAGACCAAAGAGCCCCTTTCTCTACTTTGTGGCCATTTTTATTTCTTCTTGAGAGTCCAGTAAGGAACTCTGCTGAAGCAAAGATTTGTTTCTCAGCAAGTTTACGTTGCTGGGTGCTGACGCGCACCTGGTGACATTCCCAAACAGACACCCTAAGTCTCAGAAATCATGCCTCTCTTTACTGCAACCTGTTCCCTAGGCCCCTTACTTGCCTTCACAGTCAATCTGAGCTTGGGAGGTAAGAAGGCAATTCTATGCAGACTGAACACCATCTCATCCTTCTCTTCGGATCCTGAACCTCCATTCTAAACGTTCTTGCCAACATCACCCATGAATACACCACACCAAATGTTATTAAATTCTGAGGAAAATATAGACACACTTTGGCTGGGGAGACAGGGAACTTGTCAAATGTCATCCAAACGCTATCTCTGATGGCTCTCTAAAATAAACTTGTAGTCAGTCTCTGAAATGTGCATACTTTCCCAACTTCTTCCTTCTACATGTACTTTAAAAGATTTTGCAATTTTATAGGTACGTTAATAGTCAGCAATCACATCACCTACATTAAATTTCCATCTATTGATTAGACTGTGACTAATTCATGGCAAGGTGAAGGACAAATGAAATTAGGACTAGAGAAATTTTGCAACTATCAGAAATTTAATTTCGTCAGTTTGATAAACTAATGAAAATATAAATTGATACTGGAGAAAGTAAAAAAGGACTGTTAGAATTATTTCAACTAACAAAGAGGCTAGGAACAAGCTAAACAGATCTAATAAAGTATTCATTGCTGGTTGGGTTACTAAGCTTTAGTATATACTTTGCATTTCTGTTCTAATAAGGTTTTAGTGTATGCAAATTTTTTTAATTTTTAGGGTAATCATGTTTACAATAGTGAAGTAAGAATTTTTTTAAATTATGATTTAACTTTCTAGTATGATACTGGTTTTATTAAATGTATTATAAAAGTCGCAGAACAGTCTATTTCTTAGAAATTTAAAATCCTTGAGAGAAATTGGCTCTGTTGTCATAGTTCCCTGACTATTGATTATAATATAGTGTGTTATTATTTTGCTGACAAAAAACACATAATTGGCTCGACATAAGCCTATTTACCTACTTCTAGATCACATACATTAGAAACTGGGGGTACTCACATGTCTGTACATCTATTTACAAAAATCAGTTTGATTAAAGACTGGTTAGGTATAATTAATTATACTAACATTATCATTTATTTGTATTATGCTTAAAAGCATATTGCTGTTACCATAACAAATTACCACTGAGTGCTTTATAATAACAGCAATTTGCCTGCTCACACCTAAGAGCAGGAGAAATCTTAAGATAAGGCCTTGCCCCTTCCATTATAAGATGTGTGGAAGAAATCTTCCCTGCTTCTTCCATCTCTGAAAGGGCTCCCGCTGTTCCTCTGAGTGTTAATATTAGCTGAATAGCTCAGTTTCTCAATTCCTTGTCAAATGTCTTTTACTTCAGTATATTTTTCCTATTCTGCTCCTACAAGTGCATGATTTTATCTTCATTAATGACATATGCTAAGACTTTATTTATAAATGTTTTTCCTGTGATTCTATTCATAGAATCTGCTCATTAGTAGAAAGTGGGTAATCCATGCACCATAAGCAACAAAAAAGGCACTGGCAGAAGACATGACATCTAGGAATTCATTTTCAGGTAGGCCAAATCTACTCCAGTAAAAATGGCTATGGATGATCAGACCATAGGACCAATGTAGGTGAAAGAGCTTTTAATGAAAGATCTATATTATGAAAGGGCACATGATGAAAGCAGCATTACTATCTGAATAATCTAAAAATGTATTTAACATTTAAAATAGAGGAAAATAATAATGAAAGTAAGAAGGCAGGAGACTCAGTCAGTACCATGTTTGCTGAAATGGATACCCAGCACTCACATTAAAACTGAGGCAGAGCAAGGAAGACTGCCAATCCCAGCACTCCAGTGATGCAATAGAATGCATAGATAGCAAAATACCAAGATAGATTAGAGTCCATAATTCAGCAAGGGAAAGAACAAAGATCTGTTATAACAAGGTAAGTCCCAGAAGCAACTCTTGAAAGTTGTTTTCTAACGTCACCATAAATGGAAAACACATGCAGGTCCAGGCATACATGTAAATATGAATGAAGCCAAACTCAGTGCAGACACCTGACTGGCATAGCACACTATAGCCCCAAACTCCTAGATTCAAGTAATTCTCCTCTATCAACCTTCCCAAGTAGCTGGGATCCCTCTCCCAATAAGTTTTATTTTTTCAGGGCTATGGATAATAGTCATTATGTCAGGGTGGTCATTAGTTGTATTAGGGTTGATGATTGAACAATAAAGTTAGACTCCAGAATCCCTTTTGAAAAGGAAAATAAGGCACTAGTTAGGACAGATTTTTATATCCACCTATAAACAAATTTATCCAACTATTAGCCACAGATTATTTGCCCTGGTATTATTGTATATTGATACAAATGCGAAAATATTTTATATGTCTAAGATAATTTGTATATTGGTACAAATTCAAATCTATATCTGTCATATTGTGCACATGCTTCTACTTCTATTTAAAATACTGATACATATTAAATATATTATTGTAATGTTGTATTATACATTTTTACCTCTGCTTAAGATATTTCATGAGATTGTCATATTCAACGTCATTGTTGCTATATTGTATGTATGTTTACAGATTGTCTATTGGTATAATATAAGCCTTAGTCATTAAATATCTAGGTTGATAAGAATTACAAGTTATACTCACCCATGATTGTCATGCTAATTAGAATTTCTAGATATATAACATATGTCAGATGAATAAGCAGTCTTTAAACACTTCATACTCCTACAGAATATAGCATTAAAATGTTGTGCTATTCTAATTAGGCTGACTTAAGAAACAATTGATCCTGGCAGCACTGTTCCTTTCCTGAGATGATGTTGAGCATCAAAGACACTTTGCATGAGTTTGTCTTCCTTGGTGGATAATAGCCAGTTGGACAAAGAACTGCCCTTGCTTCAACTACTTACAGTAAGCACATTGTTCAAACCAAATAAACCAGATGAAGAATAAAAGACTGATGAACCCAGCCAAGACCGGATAGGACAGTTACTCAAAATACCCTGCTTCTGAAATATCTGTCAGATTTCCTAGGTTTATAGCTACAAAAATTTGCAAACCCCAATGCTGTAGAAAAGCCTTAGGTTACTGTCCAGACAGCCAGCTGTTGCTGTCTTCTCTTGCTAAATTTCAAAAGTTGTTTGCTTGCACTTACTGTTTACTTGGCTAACATATTTTCCTTCTCTGGTCTTTGTTGAGGTTGAAGATTAGGTAGTTACAGTTACAAACATCTTGTGTCTTATCTAAGAGCATTTAGGCACTACATTCAGATTATTCAAGATAAGACAGTTTTGGAGTAATCTCTGTGTTTAGCCACTTATCTATATTCTAGATATTTAGTATATATTTTGTGTTTGATGTTGATCTTGTTGGTTGTAGTTTCACTTTTTTTTATGTTATTGCCCTTTGAGCCCTTGGACATTTCCTGATAATTGTTTCCATTGTATCTAGTTTTATATTTAGTTTTAGAACTTTCTTATTTAAACAAAAGCGAGTGATGTAGTGGAGAGCAGGTTTTAGCACCTTGATTTAGAGGCATGGCCTCTTGGCCAGGTTAGATCTGGGAATCACAACCTTGGAGCAACAGTATTAGGGGCATGGATGGAGGAAATCTACAGAACCAGGGTGCATGTATGCAGCTACTCTTCTTCTTTCTTATGCTCTTTGGTGGAAAACTTGACCTGCTGAGTGAAACCATATGGACCAGTCCAAATTTCCAAGGACTACAACTGCTTAATCTCTCCTGTGTGAGTGCTTCCCTTTGAATCTTTTAATAAATAATAATCCTTTATCAATTATCTATGATTATTATTTACAATAATACATGAACACACACACACACACACACACATATATATATATATATATATATATATATGCCCTCAAAAGGATAAAAATACAAAAGCAAGGAGGTAGAGAAGTTGTTGGCTCATGGCATATAATAAGCAAGTGCATTCCTACAAGACAGAGACAGTGTGCCAAAGATATTAGGAAAATTATATTTTGAATAGCTGTGCTCTTTTCATTGTGAAATTGGACTGAGGATTCAACAAGGTCTGTGGTGATAGATGATCCTAAAGTGTAAAAAAAAAAAAAAAAAAAAAAAAAGAGGATAATTATGCTAAAATCCACAGATCCATAATATGTTAAATAACAAGAAGGACTTAATGAAGAAAACTTAAAGCTTGGCTCTTCCAGGGAAGGGGAAATAGAACAGACTTAGCAGGTGGTCTGGATATGGATATGTATGGGATCAGGAGGTACAGGTGGGAGATACTGAGTGAGAATACTTGGAGAAAAATTTGGGGGACAATGTAAAAACCTAGAGTAGTAGAAACTACCTGAAATCAAGGAGAGTTATTATAACTTAGTGTCCTAGGAATGATGCAGAGCCTGAACTGGTGGTCATCTTCCATAACAACACAAGGCTCATAGGAGTAGGACTGGGACATTAAGTCAGCAATAAAACCATCAATCCACAACCACTCCTGTCTTCAGGATGTGCTGGAGTAACTGTGGTATATAACTTGAGGGAGTGGCCAACCAAAGGCTGATCAAAATTGAGCCTTATGTCATGAGAGGAAGCCTATGTCTGGCATTGCCTGGATGGCTATGAAACAAAGGCAAGACATCATAGAGATGTAAGATAGAACTAAACATGACTGACAGAAAAAGAAAAGTCAATAAAATGATTTCTAATGACATTGTGTTATACTTAAAGTTTGGTGCCTAGCCCAAGAGGCATCATCCAGAAACTGATAGGAGTAGATGAGGAGATCCACAGCCATATACTAGGTGGAACCGGAAGAATAGCACAGAAGAAGGAGCAGGAAAAATTGTATGTGTCAGAAAGGAGAAGAGAACCACAAAAAAACAGTGCACAGAATCAACAAATCAGGACTCAGGGAATCAAAAACACTGAAATGAAAATCATAGACCCTGTAGAAGCCTGAGCTAGGTCCTCTACATATACCTTATGATTTTGTAGCTTGGTGTTCTGATAGGCCTCCCAAACGTGGTCATGGGGAGTGTGTCTGACTCTTTTACCTGCACTTGGGATGCTTTTCCTCCTTCCATTTCCCTAGTCCAGGCTTTATACAAGGATTTGTGCCTAGTCTGATTGAAATTTCATAGATAATATTCCGTGGATTTCCCAGGGAGACCTGCTCTTTTTGGGGGGAGATGGATCTGGCAGATAGGTAAGTTGGGGAAAGAGAGTAGAAGTAGTACAGATGTGGAACTACTGTGAATGGGATGTAACCTAGGAGATAAGATTAAAAGAAAAATAAGTTTTAAAAAAGCCTTGGACTCCAGTGCTTGAAATGTTTAAATTATTGTATTCTGTGAAACATGTACTTTATAAGATTGTAATGAATATTGATGTTTTAATTCATAAAAAATTAAATAATATTGTACATATTTAATATGATACTTATTTTATAACTATTAAATGATATTATATGTACCTTTTCTCTATTTTAAGTATTTCTATGTAATCTCATGTGCTATATTTTGGGTGTTTCTTTTTTCTTAACATTGTGTAGACACTTACTTTGTCAAGAAAGACAAGGGTAAAATACCTAGCTAACACATATTAGAACCCATTTTTTCATTTAGAACACACTACCTATATATTTCATCTAAATATCATTGCGCATAGGTTTTAAACTCATTTTTGTAGAATCTTATGAAGAAAAATTAGTTGAACAATAGCAGGTATAGATTAGCAGTTAGCACACTTCTTTGGATTTAGAATATAAGAATTTAATTAGTTATTTCTTTACATATCTGTATATATGGTATAAGTATTAAGTGTAAGCGTTATTTCATGTGAGAAATAGCATTAGATGATGTCTACACTGTTTCATGTTTTTTTTTTTTTTAAGTTACTATGTCTTTGGTTCAAAGCAAAAGAGTTTATATTGGTCCATTTCAAATCTTCATCTCTGATAGTGGTGAATCCATTTAGATATTTGTCTAAATTCTCTTTATTCTTTGAATTTATCTACTTCATTTTCTAGAACAATGCTCAAAGATATGTATTCTTGAAGGTTAGCTATTGATTTCTTTTCTCCCCTTCTGTGATTCCTCATTGTATTTAATAATAATTCATCTTAAGGTGATTTTTGTCATGCTTTCTCCACATAGTTCTTAAATATGTCTTTCAATTGCATGGAAACTTAATAAAAATAAGCAGCCTAGACAGGTCCTAATGTGAATAATTTATGAAGATTTATTGTACTGGTTGATGAAAATAATTAATATTAAAACATTGACATTATTTTACTTTTCAGAATAGAACTTTTACTTTGAACTTCCATTTAGTAATGAATTCTAAAGACATGATTGTCAGTTTTATAGAATTATGTTATACTATAATATAGCCTTTTTGGTTGCTTTAGTGGAATATTGCTGACTAGATAATGTATAAGCAAATGTTTCTTTGCTTAATGGTTCGTTAAGATGAGCAGTTCAAGACTGAGAAAAAAAAATTGTAAAAACTTACTTATTGTTTCTTAATAAGGACTGAATGCACAACATGACAGAAAATATAAGAGAAAAAAAGTGAAGGGAAGAAAATATAAAAAAGAAAAGGAGAAAGGAAGCAAAAAGACACAGTACAATTTGTATACTCAAGACAAGGTAGGAGACAAATATCATTGCCTGTGAACATTCCTATGAGGATGACTTTATTCATTCATGAACATGATACACTGTCATTTACCTCCTCAAGGTTTGACCTTATAACACTATTAAAATGGAAATTAGTGTCAACATTAGATTCAGAGTGGATGTTAAAACTACAGCATAGTATCTCTCAATTCTGTAATTCTTGACACAATACAGTTTTTGCAGCTATTTGGAGAACAAGCAAATGTTTTAAGCACTCACTTAAATATATTTGAATCAGAAACTGCTCTTTCATTAAGCAACAATGTGGTTTTAGATGCTACATAAGGTACAACATTCAGGTAAAACATACTTGAAGTCCTCTAGGAAGAGAAAAATAGAGAATATCTCCTTAGCTAATTGGAAGCATAAGGGGTTGAAACTAAGAAGAAATGAGAACAAATCACAAGAGAAGATTATTGAGTGAGAGGAACAACAAAGAGGGAGAGAAAAAAAAAGAGATGGAGATCTTAATAGAGGAAGCCATTGTGGAGTTGGAACAAGACAGAGTGCTAGGGAAACCTCCACGAACTCACAGGATGTCCCTGGCTAGGTCTTTAACCAACAGTGAAGATGTTGCCTAGATAGGACTTCCCCTATAATCAAATGAAGCACAGAACTTACATTCAACAATGAATACAAGTAGAGGCAGTGATACATGGCTGAGCACTGGGCTGAGTTCCTGGTCCAGCTGATAGCATGGGAGGAGATTCTATATGGCAAGGACATAGGGACTATGAGGAAAATTCTCATGGTCATGGCTGGCTGGAGCTCTGGGGAATTCACTGAATCAAGACAGCCACCTAGGAACCATCAGAAAAAGGAACTAGACCATCCAAAGATAGGCAACTGTACACTGGCATGAGTAGTATGTTGAACCTCATGGGAGGGCTGAGACTGTGTTTCTGTGCATGTACTGACACTTAGAAGCCCATTCCTTCCAGAGGAACACAAAATGCAGTCTTGATATTAGGATGAGGAAACTGGACTTCTGGGAAGCAGATGAGGGGATGGGGAGGAGGGACGCTGAAGGCTGACCGGGAGTGGTCAGGAGGGGGTAGGGAATTAGAACAACAGAATGCATGGATAAAAAAGACTTTATTCTATTAAAAAAATAAACTTGCTAGAAAAAATATGACCAAATTATTGATGATAACTTCAATACATGGTGCATATTAAATTCAGTACTGAGAATCTACTACTGACTGTGACAAGAGTTCTTGTTTTACGGAAACATTGAAAAAGTCAAAATTCAATTGTCATCCAGTAAGTATCATGGTCCAAGTTACCAATGAAAGAAAAAAAAAAGAAGAAGAAGAAGAACGAGGAGGAGAAAGAAAGAAAGGAATAGTGGAAACTACTAAATTCAGTGTTACATAGGCAAAGAGAGTTACAGTGACATGCAAATCAAAATGTGAAAAAAAGAATAATAAATATTCAAAACCAGTCATAGATAGACAAGCTTAAATCAACAAAAACCAAGCCATTTAGAGATGAGTTATCTATGTATTTCAAAGGCGAGAGCATGATGTGTCATCTAATACTTAATTTGTTGAAATACTAATCTCCAATGTTTCAGGTAGCATATGGCTATTTATTTGAAATGTTAATTAATAATAGATTTAAACAGTCAGTATAATGGTACTTATTTCATTACAGAAAGACTAGATGAGGACATAGATATTTTTAGACAAAAATTAGGCCAATGTGCAATTTATTTTTATCATCTACAGTAGAGACAGTACTCAGAAAAGCCATGTTGATCAGTGTCTTAATTTTTAAGTTCTATAATTGTGAGTTTATATTTGTCTAAGGTTAGGTTTTTTATTGCTGTGATAAAGCACTACAACAAAAATCAGATAAATGAGGAAAGGGTTCATTTTAGTTGTCAATCTTCAGGTCATTAGCCATCACTAAGAAAAACTGGAACAGGAAACAGTAGACAGGAATTAAAGCACAGGACATAAAGGAATATTGATTACTGAATTGCTCAGACTGCTTTTGTATTCAACCCCAGACCAACTGTCAAGGAGTAGTACTATCCAGTGTGATCTGGGCTCACCCACATCAATCGTGAAGTGAGTTTCTTTCCTACAGGCAATCTAAATGAATGCATTTTTCCATTGAGGTTCCTCTTCCAAGAAGATCTTACTTGTGTCAAGTCTGACAAATAATTATCCACTACACTACTATTTATAGTACTTTATTAAATTTTATTTATGCTAGTCTTTGCAAAGTAATATAGCATATGTTGTTATTTAAAACCAAAATCAGTGTTTTTATGAGATAGGGAGAGGAGAGGAGGGAAACAAGAGGGATAGAGAGGATTGGAGAAGGAAGGAATAGGGTGGGGAGGAGACAGGAGGAAACAACAGTGAGACAGCATCAACACTGTAGGAGTGACACAGCATCAATTAAGTAGGAGAGAATGGACTTTAAGAATATTGCCCTCTAACCTCCACACATGTATTATGGTACATACAAACCCATAGTCACGCACATCATACACATTCACATACCCAATAATGAAGTTTAAATAAATCAAAATGAGACATATTGCAAAAATTTAAATCCACTACATATAATTTGGCTCAAATAGAATACATGCGAATGTTATATATTTTATTAACCTGTGCATTAAAGTGTCATTATTAAAAGTATATTTAACTCAATGCGATGAGGTACAATTGAGGTGGCAAGAAAATGTTTTTCACTTAGACGATGTGAGGACAGCATAAAGCAGAGAGAGAGGACTCAGTATGTACAAAACTGATCTGTAAAAAGAGATAATCATGAGTCTTAACTGCCAGAGTTTGCCTTGCCAAGGGTACTGTGGAAATTGTCAATTATGCCTTCAACTCTAATATATGGATTGTTAACAGATGGAAATGCCATTGTTAAGTGGACAGTCATTAAAATTTGAAGTGTGGAATAATGACCTTCCTTTATTTTCTATGACATAAAGGTTCATTTTCTAGGATACTCAGATTGTTGATAACTTGCAAAACTCTGAGAAAAGAAGAGAAGTAGAGGTTAAGATTTTGAAGATTTTAAAGCATACAGTAAATAGCCTTTGAAGCATTCAAGTTAAACCATAATGGACAATACAAAATCAGACAAAATCAGGCAAAAGTACACTTTCTTATATTGTATAAAATTTATTTCCAATAAAAGAAAAAACAAATAAATCAAGCGATATTTGAGTATTTACCTCCTTTAGGCACACACTGTACCTTAAAATATGACTTGTCACTAATCAGGTTCTCTTTATTTTCAGTTTTCTCCATGTAAAATGTTCTCACATGCCTATTCACATGTACAGTAGCATCTTATTTTATTTATGTTTTATTTGTCAGATGAGAATTCTTTTTTATTTTTTATTTCTTATTTGGTGATTTTACATCATGCACCACCTCAATCTCAGTTATCAGTCCTCTAACATTTGTATGTACTCTTATGATCTCCCCATTTACAAAAAAGTCAATTCATCCTGCTCATTTACTTATTGGAGCATAATTAAACTCCCTGTGGCCAGCTCCTTAATGAAAATAATTCCTTCCTTACCCACACACCTGCCAGAAGCCATTAATGCATAAGTGAAGCACTGAGTCATTTAGCTATCTTCTAGCCTTGAGCTCTCATATACAATAACATCGTTTTTGTTTTTTAAAGTCCACTAATGTTTGAGTACATCTCCTCCATCTCTTTCTGAGTTTGTGATACCTCGATCAGGAGGATATTCTTCAAATCCATGCATTTGCCTGCAAATTTGAGTATATCACTTTTTCTTACTCTGAGTAGTACTCCATTGTGTAGATATACCACAGTTTGTGTTGAGGGGCATCTCAGTTGTTTCAGGTTCTTGCTAATACGAAAAATGCTGCTATGAACATAGTTGAGCTAATGTCTTTGGAGTGTGAATGTGCATCTTTAGATTATATGCATAAAAGTGGTATTGCTGGTTCCTTGGGGAGACTGATTCCCAGTTTTCTGAGAAACCAACATACTGCATTCCAGAGTGGCTGAACAAGTTTACACTCCCAACAACAACAGAGGAGTGTTCCTCTCCCTCTGCATGCTCTCTAGCAAAGGCAGTCATCTGTTTCTTTAATCTTAGCCATTCTGACAGGTGTAAGGTGGTATCACAAATTTGTTTTGATTTGAATATCTCTGATGGATAAGATGTTGAGCATTTTTTCAAGTGCCTTTCAGCCATTTGTAATTATTGTGCTGAGAATTCCCTTTTTAGTTCTGAACCAGTTTTTAAAATTGTGTTGATAATGGTTTGAGTCTCTAGTTTCTTGAGTTCTCTATATATTTTAGAGATCAATCCACTGTCACTTGTAGGGTTGGTGAAATTTTTTTCCCATTCTGTAGGCTGTCATTTTGTCTTATTGACTGTATCCTTGACCTTACAGAAGCTTCTCAGTTTCAAGAGGTCTCACTTATTGATTGTTGTTCTTAGTGTTTGTGCCACTGGTGTCATATTTAGGAAGTGGTCGCTTGTGCCAATTTGTAGAAGAGTAGCTGGGTTTATGTTGAAGTCTTTGATCCACTTGGAGTTGTGTTTTGTGCAAGGTGATATGTTTGGAACTACTTGCATTTTTCTATACACTACCATCCAGCTATGCCAACACCATTTGTTGAAGATATTATCTTTTTTCCATTGAATATTTTTGGCATCTTTGTGAAAAATCAGGTGTTCACAGGTGTGTGGGTGAAAGTCGGTGTCTTCAATTGCATTCCATTGATTCAATAGTCTGCTTTGTTATTACCATTTTATTTAAATTAAAAAAATACATATCAATCACAGTTCCTCTTTTCTCCCCTCCTTCTGCTAGCCAGCTACCTTCTCTCCGTGCCCATCTCCTTCTTAGAGAGGGCAAGGCCTCCACTGGTGGCCAGTCAATAACGTCTGGTATATCTTCAAGTTGAAGCAGGACCAAGCCCTTCTTCCCTGTATAGAAGCTGAACGTATGGATTATGTTTCAAGCAAAGGATAATCAGGCAACAAACCACAATTCCAGAGTAGCTTGTTAACAAGGAGGACCCTAAGATACTAGTACCAAGATGTTTTTATTATTGTAGCTCTATAATGGTTCGACCTTCCTCCACATGGAAGGCTGTAATGTCATCCACCATATAAACAAATTGAAGGAAAAGAAGCACATGATCATTTTCTTAGATGCTGAAAAAGCCTTTGACAAAATCCAACACTCATTTATGATAAAATTTTTTGAGAGATCAGGAATACAGGGGGAAATATCTAAATATAATAAAAGTCATCAAACTAAATGGTGAAATACTCAAAACAGTTCCACTAAAATCAAGAACTAGATAAGGATGTCCTCTCTCCCCTTATTTATTCAGCATTGTTCTCAATGTTTTAGCTAAGCCAATAAGAGAAGGAAAGGAGATTAAGGGGATACAAATTGGAAAAAAATGAAGTGAAAATATCTCAATTTGCAAATGATATGATTATATACATAACTGACCCACATAATTCTACCAAGGAACTTCTACAGCTGATAAACAACTTCAGCAATGTAGCAGGATACAAGATTAACTCAAAGAAATCAGTAGCCCTCCTATACACTAAAGACAAACAGACTGAAAAAGAAATAAGGGAAACATCACCTTTTATAATAGCTAAACATAGCATTAAATATCTCAGTGTAACTATAATCAAAAGTATCAGATGTGTTTGACAAAAAGGTTAAATCAGTAAAGAAAGAAATTGACAAGGATATCAGAACATGGAAAGCTCTCCCATGTTCCTGGATAGGTAGGATCAACATATTAAAAATGACAATCCTATCAAAAGCATTCTAAAGATTCAATGCATTTCTCATCATAATCCCAACACAATTTTTACAGACCTTATTACAGAACAATATTCAATTTATTTGGAATAATAGAAAAGCCAGAATTGCCAAAACAATTTTGCTCAACCAAAGAACCTCAGGAGGCATTACCAAAAGAATACTTTTAAAAGAAGTTGTATTTAATTGGATATTTAGTAGCACGTGTAGTATTGCAGAAAATTAACAGTAGTATTTTTAAATAAATACCTTCATTATTATTTCAGTCATTCTTGGTGCTTTATTTGTTTGCATAACATCATTATGTAGCGGGAAATCAGGAACTGTATATGTGAACGATCACATCATAGGAATGGAGACAAGCTGGGCGTGGTTAACTGAAAAGGATTCCGGAAGTAGACCTTCGAGGGAGGGGACCAGGACAGGAAGTCGTCATTCTCTCACGAGAGTTCCCCGACCGAGTGCGCAGTTCGCTCCAGCTGCCCGGGAGTTCGGACGTACGGCGTGGGGATGAAGAATCTTCCTTAGAAAGGCTCCGGCGCGCTACAACCTCATCCTGTCATCTTCTCCTAAAACCGGCTCTGTTTTGTAAGCTATTTTCTCCAAATAAACCCTGTTTAAAAACATATCTCAGGGCGGGTTTTTACCGAGATATCATTATCTATTTTATGTTATATTTGTATCTTGCCTTGTTAGACATCAACAGTACTGAAAGGCTTATTGATTTTTCAGTGAAATGAAAATTAGTTTTACATGAAGGGGAAAAGATAGTTGTTGAACAGTAAGATTATCATATGAAATTGGAGAGAGAAACCTATTGCCAGAGTCAGAGATTTTCCACCTGCATTCTGGAATACATACACCTCTGACCCATTATCCATGGTTCAAGGTTCTTTGTTTTTTTGTTAGGGTTGTGTGTGTGGGGGGGGTGTAGGTTAAGAAAACTACAAAACTCTACAACTGACTGAAATGTAGAAAACTACTGACTGTGAGTCTCTTTTCAATCCCTGCTAATACAGTTTACAATGTAAATCTACACTCAAGGCTCAGAAAACATCAATGAAGAGGGTTAAAATTATAAAGAAAGAAAAGCAAGATGTCTGTTGCATAAAAGGTTCTTTTGTATGTGACAGGAAATCTCAATAATATGGTCGCCAATACAATATGGAGATGTCAGGGTGAGGAAGAGAGAACATTTAAAAAATTAAAAGTTAGTTTGTGTTAGTGTGTAGGGTAGAGTGACACAGGAAGATGTGGATGGATTAGAGGAAGGTGTGGACATGATACACAGAGTATTACTTTATGGTATCTCAAAAAATTTAAGTTCCACATGCTTCAGAATAAGGATGCTGAAAAGAGGAATCGGTAGTTAAGGTCAGTTATTTCTCTTCCAAGGGACCCAGATTGAGTTTCTAGCAACTATCTGATAATTCACAAGCACTCAAAACTTCAGTTGCTGAGAATCCAATGCCCTTTTCTCACCTCCAAGGGCATCAGACACACATTTGGTGTACATATATAAGAACATGAAGGCAAACATTCATATACACAAAAGAAAATAAATACTTCTTTTATGTATATTTTGAATGTCATTACATCTTTCAAACTATAAAAAATAATACATTGAAAAAAATAACCTGAAGATGAGTACATTTTTGACCATGAAAACAAATCAAAATAACTTTGTAATATTATGAAAGAAATGCTAAAGACTTGAGTTTCACTTGTATATGCCACTTCACTTTGAAAATGATATTTTAAAGTGATGTTGCTTATTGTTTCTGTGTTCCACACTGTAGATTATATGTCAAAATAATTATCATTTTATAGTGCTATTTGTCTCAGTGGGTAAAATATACACATTTTGGAGTCTAGAAATGATGATGTATTCCCTTTTCATTCCTCAAATGAGACATTAGTAACTTCTTTTGTTGTATTTGAAGTTTCTGTTGATCTGGATTTCCTGATCGCTGAGAAGAAATACATTTTGCACAGAGCAAAACATCTCTAAACTTTAATTTATTATTGCTACTGGGTGAGCATATCTCTTCATGTGAAAGAACAATGTCACCATCAGTAAAGGGAAAAGTAGGTATAATGCTAAGCAGTACAGTCAGAAAAGAAAATATTTAATCCCCAAGTGAAACACGGGAGTCTCTGGCTGTGCTCATGTCAGTTTTGTTTATTGAAAACAGACAGATTCCACCCATCCATCCTGGGAATGGCATTCTAAAGATGGACTAGACTGGACACTGCTGGGATGTGTTTGACTCATCTTATTTATAACCAGTTAGAATAATGTTGATTCAAGGTGAAGGTGTAGGTGTAGAGTGTATAGACATTGTGGAAATAATGTAAGTTTCTTCTTCAACTGCTGCATTATTAGTGGGATTTTGTTGACTTTTCTAATTCTTTACAGGAAAGTAGCTAATACAGTTTCCAGTGAATCACAGAAAGGATTGATTCATGTGTCTTGCTTTGTAGCCCACAATGAATTATTTGATCTACAGGGGTCATCCTTGAAATCTGAAGCATTCATTTGTTCAACTCTTTAAAAAATGTCAGCAGTTGTGTTGCTAAGACCAAGGAATGGCTCAACTGATACTTACTTAGGAATTGCTTTTGGAAAAATTATCTATATTTTTAAAGGTCACTAACTTTCTTTCAGGTTCCCTTCTGACTGGTTACTGCCATTGTGAAAAATCTAACTTCTTTGCTTACATTTAAGAAAAACTTAAAAAGCCATTTTGAAACATTTCCAAAGCTAATGTGAGAATACTGTGTGTCTATTCATTTTTTTAATGATAAAAGCAGGTGAAATTTTATTCAACATTTTAAAGTAAGAGATATAGAATCAGAAAAAAATACAAAAATTATTACTTTCAACAAATTTTTGTTTTTGTTTTTGTTTTTGTTTTCAGAGTCCATTTTCATTGTTATTTAGAGTTGATAATCCTATTATTTTTGAAAATATCTGTTACGAACTCTATTTCTCTAGAAAAATACAACACAGGAATCATTAGAAATAGCAAATTGAAACAATCATCCAAAGACCTCAGCATTATTTTCTGGTTATCTGAGTTCTACAGAAGATTCCGAGATATAAATTTTGAGTTCTTTAAGATCCTAAGGAGTTGAATATATTTTAGGGGTACTGATATAGATAGTACTGAGTTTTTTTAAAAAATGGAAAATCCCCATGTGTAAGTGCCTCAGTGAGAAGACAATAAAGCCTAGCATGGGATCTATGGAAAGGGTATAAAAATGGACTGTGTGCATAGAAGATTAGCTTCTCACAAAACTAAAGTATAAACCTGAGGAAAGAAAAGAATAACCATAAAGCAGATGGTCTCATTTCATAGACTGTGATCCTCTTTGCAAGAAAACTGAAACTTTAACAGGGGTTATATATCAGATATATTGCATATTTTATATTTACATTATAATTTATAATAGTATAAAATTAGTTATGAAGTATAAATGAAAATATTTTTTATCATTGAGATCAACTCAATATAAGAAAGTTTATTAAAGGGTCATAGCATTTTTTTATGTTGAAAACCACTGTTTACAAAGAAATCTGAAGCTGTAAATAACTGTGAAGTATAGACACATGAACTGTGAAAATATACCTTTAATGAACAGATGAACATTATTGCTATATTCTTTAATACCTTTATAGTGGCAGAAGTGAGATGCAAGCAGCAACTGCTTAAACAGTGAAATAATGAAAAGCTTAGTATCACCAACTCAAAACAAGCCATGCAAGGTGTATAAGTAACAGAGAGAAGAGAAAGATTGATAGATCTAAGATAAAGATGCAATGATGTTCTTATAATGCAAATTGGTTCATTTTGTAGTAAGAATATTTTGTTAATATATTAACCTTAATTTTATTTTTATGTAAATAGTTTCAAAGTATTCCTAAGGAAGAAAGAAATAAATCAATAAAGCAGCAAAAATATATTTTTTCAGATAAGAATTTCAATTGAATTTTTGAAAACAATCTTAATATATAACAGAATTACTGTGGGTAGTTTGGAGAATCTCTAGTTTCAGAAATTCTTTTTGTATTTCCTTTCTCTGGGGTATTCTTCTGTGGGGTTATTGTTTGTGGTTTCATGGGTGTATCTGGGGTCCTTAGGAGTTTTCCCTCTAATACTTTCTGTAGTGCTGGATTGGTAGATAGGTATTATTTCAGTCTGACTTTGTCATGAAATATCTTGTTTACTCCATCTATAGTGATTTATAATTTTGCAGGGTATAGTATTCTTGTATGGCAGCCATGCTCTTTTAGCATCTGTATAACTTCTGACCAAGACCTTCTAGCTTTTATCATTTCCATTGAATGGTCAGGCGTTATTCTGATGGGTCTGCCATTATATGTAAGTTGACCCTTTTCTTTTGCAGCTCTTAAAATTTTTTCTTTGTTTTGTATGTTTTGTGGCTTGATTATAATGTGGCATGCTGACTTTTTTGGGGGGTGGGTCATATCTATTTGGTGTTCAATAAGCTTCTTGTATCTTCATAGGCATTTCCTTCTTCAAGTTAGGAAAGTTTTCTTCTATAATTTTATTGAACACATTATCTGTGCCTTTGAGTTGGTATTTTTCTCCTTCTTCTATTCCTATTATTGTCAAGTTAGGTCTTTTCATGGTGTCCCAGATTTTCTCAACATTTTGTGTTATGGTTTTTTTTTGGCTTTAGTATTTTATTTGACTGATATATCTATTCGAGCTACTGAGTCTTCCATTTCAGAGATTCTGTCTTCCATCTCTTGAATTCTGTTGGTTATGATTGTATCTGTGGTTCCAGCTTTTTTCTTCATGCTTTCTATTTCCATCTTTGCCTCATTTTGTGCCTTTTTTATTGCTTCTCTTTCCGTTTTCAGTTCCTGGCATGTTTCTTTCATAGATTTGTTCATCTCTTCCAATTTTTTGGTTGTATTTTCTTCTATTTCTTTAAGGGAATTTTTCATATCTTCTTTGAGGGCTTCAATGATCATCATAAAGGTGTTTTTGATGTTGCTTCCTTCTGCCTCCGCTTCATTGCTCAGGTCTTGTACTTGTAGAACCGCCACTTTCTTCTGGAGTTACCATGTTGTTCTTTATATTATTATATATATTTTTGCACTGGCATCTGCCCATGGCTTCAGTGGTTCATGATTAGGTGGCTCCTGGTCAGTTGTGGCAAGAGGGCTTGTGTGTCTCCTGTCACCTCTGAGCAAGAGGTCTGCTCAATGTCTGACTCTGTCTTGGCAGGGGTCTGAATTTCAAGTCCTTAGTCTTTCTCTGCTTATGCAGTTGAGGCAGGGTCATCAAGCGATGCCCCTTCTTTTAGGTGCAGTTGTAGGAGGTCCTCACCATCAGACTCTATTCCTGTCTGCTAAGGGATGTGTTGAGACATGCACCATAGACAGAACCTATCAGGACCAGAACCGAACTAGAACACAATTTTCCCTGACAGGGATTTAGGCGCTGGGTCCTGCTGACCTCACCTCACCTTTGGGCGGAGTCTGAATCTGACTTTCAGAGTCCTCAGTCCTTCTCTGTTGAAGCAGTTGGAGGCAGGGTGGCCTTGCAAATTCCCTTGTCTTAGCAGCACCTGGGGGAATTCTCACAGCTAAAGTCTGTCTCTTTCTGCTAAGGAGTTTGTGAAGACATGCACCACAGACAGAACCTGTTCCCGGAACCTCCAGAAATTCTTTTTGTGCTTGATATCCAGGTTACTACATGGTAATAATTCATTCTAGGAAGCAACATTAGCATTTTAGTAGTGGCTAAAAATCTTTAAAATAATGACTAGAAAAATACACCAATGTGAATATAGAGACTTAAATTTTAACACTAATATATATGTAACATATATTAGTATATATACTAATACCATTTTCAAATAACAAAGAAAATATTTTATTACAACACTTAATTTAATTACACAAGGAATTCAAAATTATGATTTTTATTGAAGTATTTTGATGTTCATAAGTTGTAACTGTGAAAAAAATCTGTAGTTGATTTTATTAGCTAGCTAGAGTCATTTTAAAATATAAAGTCATAGTAAATATCTACAGAATAATTTGCTTCATATTTCTGTGTAAGTGCAATATCTACATACTTGTTCATTATCCTTACATTGTTTTCTAACAGGTTAATCTACTGGCCCCAGGAACTTTATTTTAGTTAATAGCAAATGGGTGGCAGCTGATGTAAGCCATCAATTAGGCTGATAAAGCATTACCTTGGGAGAATGCATTCAGATAGAAGATGTTTAGTTAACACTAAGTCACTAATTGTAGTAGAAAGAATAATTCAAATAGCTTAAAGATAAGATAATGCTTCAAAAATTGAAGTGTTCTAGGAATATGTGTATTTTGTGTTGTGAATGTTTCAAATACTTTGATACCAATTTTCAATTTAGTTCAAGAATCTTAATGAATAAGGGGACAGGAAAATTAATATTGAATTTGATTGATGAAGAAATACAGCTTCTCAGTGACAATCATTCTTGGTGCTGGTCAGATAGCTTTACCAATGGTATTCCCTGAATATATAAATTAAACAAGTTAGGTCCTGATAAACAAAACAAGAAATTCTGACAGATTCTGAAACTGAAAAAGCAATACATTCAAAGTTAAGGCAAGGCAAGTAAGTATAAAAGCTAATGTGCTTTTTAAATATAACAAGTCAAGGGTTACACAGTAAACATAACAGAGGTATATGTAACAATGTGGTACATGATCTAAGGGGTTTATTTCTTAGTGCTTTCAGATGAGTAATTGTTCCATTACAGTGCAATGGAAAGGCAAGAAGAATAAAAATGTCATTACTCCAGCTTCCATTTCTATATGTCAGTTATCCCACTCTGAACACTAATGGTCAGGGAGAAGAGAAAACCAATCACAAAAGGAAATGTCAAACAATCTTATTACAGACATATTTTTCTGTGTTTCAAAATCCTAGCGTAAGAACTGAATTCACCTAATCAAGATATACAATTCAGAGTTATATTTAATATAACAACAGGTATTTATCTAAGATATCACATAATCCTACATTCAGTTAAATTTAAACAAAACAAAAAAACAAAAGCATGGATCAGGTAAAGAACATTTTTTTTCCTTTTCTTTTCTTCTTTTTTTTTTTTTTTTTTTTTTTTTTACTGATGCGGAAGTCAGAACATGCTTTTACACCATTTCTTCATATTTGTACCTATTTCAAATAATTAAAGAACTGATGCTAAATAGATAGCTAACTGGGTAGACATGTTTGGTATCTAAACTTGAGGTCTGAGTTGATCCTACACCCCAGATGAAGATCCAGGCATGGCTCAGTGCACAGTTATAACCTAAGCATGTTGGAGATGGGTGACATGAAGGTCCTGGAGACTTTCTAACAAGCCAGTCTCTCTAGCATGTTGACATGCACATTCACTGAGAGACTGAGACCAGTAACTAGAATCCAAATGGTAGCTGAGTCATATAGAATGGACAAATATTTGACTGAGAAAAGCAAACAAACTGAAATGAAGGAATGAGGAAAGACAACAGATTAAAATCTCAATTCTGGATAAAATTTGGGTGTGGGGGAATCAAAAGTTTGAGGAGATGGCTGTAATTTAAACATTTTGTAAGATTCTTAAATTCTCCCATTTTTGATTTACAATTTTTCTTGTGGATTCATTCGATTTTTATTCCTGGAAGGACCTTTCCTCCCTGTTTCTCTTCCCATGAATAATGTGTCTATGCTTTCTTTACACACAGAGTGGTATGCTTACTTGCTTGTGTGTGTGTGTGTGTGTGTGTGTGTGTGTGTGTGTGTGTATTCCTCTCTGATCTATCACAAGAAAACGAACACAATACTATTTACACATACTCAGAAAGTAAAGAGATGCTAAGTGGTGACTCAGCTCACACACTTGGAAAAGATGAGATTTTAATTGACTGCTGCACCCAGGTTGAGCGGCTGCCTACAAATCCACTCCCACCTTTCTCTCTGGTGGCTGGTGCACTCATGTTCACATATCCATACAAAAACCCACAAACATACATATAATCAAATATAACAAAATACATAATAAAAATGATAAATATAAAATGGAAAAAATACTCCTTTTGAAATTAATATTGTCTAGGTATAGAAAGCACCCTTCCACACAGGATACTGACTACAGATAAAAGTATTTCTCAATCATATCTGAAAAGCAGATGGCTTCAGAGACCTTTTTCCTTTTCTTTTGTTTCTTTGTTTCTTTGTTTCTTTGTTTCTTTCTTTTTCTTTTATTGTTTAACATGAAACTACAAATATTCTTTTTGTTTTCTATTTCTAATTTTCTGATTAAGAATTGTTTCAAAAAGTCAACTAAGTCTTAATGGAGAATTATTACATAAGCACCTGACTGGATACATTTATTTTTAAACTTTGTTGTATTATAAAACATTGCTTCTGGAGAAAGTTCAATGCACAACATGTAGAAAAAGTTTCTTTCTTTGGACACCACATGCAGAAAAGAGTATTTTTTTTCAAGAAAGGAAAATCAAAATAAAAAGATTCAAGACTAGATTTATCTAGTAACTTGCAAATGGTATAAAGAATGAAGAAAGAGATAAAAAGAGAATGAGAAAATAATAAACAGAATAATGTGACCAATTTTAGTGTTTTTATTAATAAAGAATGAACAAAATAGATAAAATGTAGTAGTCATGCTTGCTTACTATTTTTTAGAAAATTTAAAAAGAAGGGGGAAGGTACGGAGTGGGATTAAAGAAGAGGAAGAAGAAAAAGAAGAAGGAGGTAGGAGGAGGAGGAAGAAGAACATATGCAGTTTGTGAGGAAGTTATGCAGGAAAAGGAGATATCTGCAGAGTGGAAATGAAAGCTGGATTTGATCTAAAAAATGTTATGTACATGTATAAATATTCATTAAAACATTTAAAAAACATGTTTAAAATAATTTAGAAAAACGTCTGAGTTTAACATGAGCATTACTCTGTGCTTTGTCTTTGATGAAATTGGAACTAACATTCCCATAGTCATTCATTCTCCAAAACAATGGAGCACATCCTCAGACCATGAGGAGAAATGAATTCAGAATTATAACCAGAGATTTTCTTGATTTATCACCTCTAGACCATTATTCTTATAGGTAACATTTGGAGAAGGATACAGTTTGCACTGAAAGCAATAAATTATCTTCTTGACAAAGAAAGTTTTTCCTGCTTTCTGTGTTTGCTGTGTTAACATCTGAAGTTTATCCAGAGTCCAGGTAAAAGCATTCAGGATGTGCTATCTAACAATGCTCCACTGGGGTTACCACTATCGTCTTGGTATATTCTCCAGGCTAAGGACAGATTCTCGGGAAGAAAAGCAGTTGTCCTGAATCCTTTCCAGGGAATCACACCAATCAGAGATTAACTCTTAACCTATGAAACTAAAGTAAAGGTCTCACTACTTCTGGACAAACTTTATCAATCTCTATCACATTTTCTTTTCTGATAATAATTCTTTCACAACAAATTTACTCTCTTCTATGTTGCTTGGCTATAAGTTAGTGTTTCTTCCATAAATAGAATACACAGCATTTGTATACACTACTTCTATACATGCAGTGTCAGTTTATTATAAAGCTTTGCTGCACTCTTCTATTAAAAAGGAGGATGCCATCACCTTGTATGACTTTTGCCTTGCTCCTCTTTCTTTGGTCAGTTTACTTAATGGGATCAATTACTAAATTTTCAGTTTTAATGTATCCCAGAGAATCTAATATCCAACCACCAATGAGCAATACATAGTGAGAGTCATGGTGCATGTATTATTAACCTATAAAATATCTTCATAATCTTTTCTATTTCCCTAAGAGCCCTTAGTTTTAAGTAATCTGCATACCATAGAGGTGAATTTTAGAGTGATGCTTCTTAAACTCATCATCAGGTCAAAATCAAATTTTATTACTTCAATTCTTTTATGATCTATTATGCCATTTATTATAAGCAAAGGTAGCCTGCCATAGAGGGAGAAATAATTGCTTTCTTATATTTATTAGCAAGGTTGTGTTGTTTCCCTCCACAACATACTAATATAAAATTAATAACTTTATGCCAATTGCAGTGAAAGTCCTGTTGTCTCAGATACTTTGAACTTTTAAAACCTTGAAGGTTAGGGCTGGCCTGGTTCTGTAATGAGATTTTTGCTGTAGAAACAGAAATTATATAATTATATACCCTCCAAATATATTTTTAAAAGATTAATTTTTTTATATCTCTGTGAGTGTATATGTGTATCACATGTGTGCATGTATGTGTGTGCATGTGTCCCCTGAAGCTAAAGGTATATGTGATTCTAAGCCACTACACATGCTTACTAGAAACCAATTTCTAGTCCTCTTCAAGAATAACAAGTACTCTTATTTGGCAGATAGTCATTTCCTCCCCAGTACAAGTTATTTGAAAATGTTACTGGTGTTTTGAGATTTATTTCTGAACACTGTTTTTTTTTTTTTTAATTTGATAAATCAGAACTGTGACCAGTGTCATAAGTCATGAAGTCTAGTGCTAGTTCTGCATGCCTGTAACACATAAAGAATATATTACATAATATTTATAAAATAAAAAAATAAAACTATGTATAGTTTTGGCCCATAAAAGAAAATTTTCAATTTGTCTTCTCCTTGCCCATAGCAGTGTCGGAATCATATGAAATGTTAAACAGAAGCCAGGAAACACAAAGAAAAATATTTAGCTGTGATCCACAGTTATCTGAAAACAGGGATCTCATACAGAGGAATTGAGTTAGGCTATTCTCACTTTCACACATTTTTTTTTTTTTTTTAGAGAGAGAATGGGAGTATAAAGTATAAAATGCATTGTATGAGGATATATTCCACATCAAAGGAAGCTGTTATAAACCTGCAAAGATTATAATGCTAATTTTTTTAAATAACTTCCTTTTAAGAGTAACTTTACTCTCAGTGTTTTTGTTTTCACTTGTTTCATTGTCAGCATCATGGAGGAGAGGTCAGAGCAAGACTAAAGAGAAGCTACAGAGGAAGTGGGGAAGCTAAGATCTGAAATGAACAGGTTGTGTTTTCATAGAGAGATGCAGTATTTTAGACTTTCTAAGGTAGAATAATCCACTTGGGGAAATCCTCTCTGTACATCAAAGGTGTGATAGCAAGTCAAGTGCAATGAAGAAAGTCCATTTTTAAAGAACTGCTGGAGCTTCTAGGATGGTTATAGAAGTCAGGTGATCGATAGCAATGGTTCAGAAATACTCAAGAAATAGAGATCACTTTGTTTCTATAAAATATGGATTAGAGGATTTAAACAATAACAATACTGTGTCATTTTATCTATTTTTGTAAAATCATATTTTGTGACATGTCTTATATGTACATATGACTATTATCTAGCAGTGAGGAGCCTGCAGCTTTTCAAATATACATAGAACAACACTTTTAAACAAGATTGAAGTTTACTCTCAGGAGAATTGGTTTGATATATTAACCTACCGAAATAAGAACATAAAGAGGTACAGACAAATTATGTAATTTTAGTGGTTAGATTATAATTCAAAAACTCATTGCTGTAACTTCCATGACATATTATGGTATTTTATCTGAGTAAGTCATCTGCCATATTGAAAAGACACTCAAGAATCATATATCCAGAGTTGTGATGCAATGAACACAATCCTACTGCAAACAGCAATAAGAATTATGGCAGCACATCTATAAATGTTCTGTTTGCACCTACAAAAAAGACTTTAGTCATCTAGAGTCCTAAAATCTGGGTGGTTTCAGTAATCAGTGATAACTATTTTGTTAACAACTATATAGGAAGTCAAGGTAGCAAATACAGGCAATGTTAAAAGTTATATGAAAGGGAAGTTTGAATATATATTTAACAAACATTAAAAGTATCAGGGAGCATATGATTAATTAAATGACCTAAAAATTATGTAGAAATTTGAAAAGTAAGTACTTGTAGAGTCTTGAATTTTATGATTTCTCAAATAGCACTTATAGATAATGAGTATTTTCTTTAGACATATAAGATATGAACATTATAAAAATATTTACATGACCATTTTGGCAAGTGTTTATATATATATATATTTATAAAGATATAACATTCTTTCTACATATAGATTCAGCTTTGCATAGTCCCCCAAGCATCTGTGAACTGTCAATGTACTAGGTCATATTACTCACAACATTAAAGTTTTTGTCATTTGTAAGAACATTGCCATTCTAATAGCAACTTTTTAATAGTGCTGATCAGCCCTTACAAATAAATGAGCTTCTCTGGCCTTTTGTACTTGTCTCAATATCTGTGTCTTTCACTTTTGTGTCTATACAAATGCCTACATATGTCAGGTAAGTGATGCTTTCCTCTTGTGTGCTCCAAACCTTCCAATTTTCTAGTTGAATTGTGTAGGTCATAACACAATTCTTCAGGGAATTTCCTTGTGTAGGCTCATTCAGCCTACAAGAAAAAAAGAAAACATGAAACAAAACAAAACATGTTCCTAAACTAGAAATGAAAAGGAACAAAGTTGTAAAATGGGACAATGTGAAGAAATTGTAGTAAGAGATTAATGTTAAATGATTTTCATTTCCTTGAAAATTGTCTATGTGAAACAATAGATAAGATGAACAGATTTTGGCTCTGGTTTCAATGAGTTCAGTCTACAGGCAGCAAGATTCCTGTGAAGAGGCAGAAACATCATCATGGAAAGTCATGGAAAAGCTTCACTGTTTTCTTTACACAAGACAGAGAACAGATGTGAGAGAAGAATGGGCAGAGGACAAGTCATATATTTAAAAAACATGCTCACAGTAACCAATTTTCCTCAATCTAGTCCTACTACATTGTTCCTACTAAATGCTATTAATATCTTCAAATTTTGATTCAATTGATACAATAATCCACTGCTTCTTCAATTCTGTCAATTCTAAGGAATGCAATCTATCTACCCAGAACTAATTACTGCATATCCAAGCATTCCATTAGTGCATGTTTGGCCACAAATACGTTTACTGTTTGTGTATTTTAATATATGATTGCTTGCTATCAAAATAATTTTATTTGGAAGGATCAGTAAAATATTTGTGTTTAGAATTAATTATTTTATATGACTTCGGAATATCATCTCCATATTGCTGGCCAGAATGTAATAATGAGGGATGGAGCAAGTTAGTAATTTAGCATTACATCATTTCTAGATTTCCACTACAAACTCTTTAGGCTTCCATGAAAAGTTTGTAATGCAGAGGAAAAGGAAATAAAGACAAAAATTAAATGTCATTAAATTGCATTAACACTGATGTTTTTGTATATCTTCACCTGCCACTTTTGAAAACATCATCATATACAAATAAAATCATCATCATTACACTGAACATCCTACCACCAAAATCTGAATTCTCCCTCACCAAGGATTCAAAATTTTTCTAGTCATTTTTAGATTGGGAGTCATTAAATTTGAAAGCTTCACCTAAAATCATAAATACTTGTTAACATTTTAAGTGATAACATGTTTTGATCATGTTTGCATGTAAACAGATTTATATGAGAGAAAGAGGAAAAGTGAGAAACTGATTTTGAAGATGAAATGATTAGTCATCCAGAATATTCATTGATTAGAGAAAAGTAAGTCAGAATTTTTAAGAAACTTGTGCCTAAAAAGTTGAGAGAATTCCAAGGAGAGCTAGTGAAATAGCTAAAGTCAACAAAAATTATCAGAAGCATAAAATACAGTAAGCCAAAATTGTGAGGGAAAATTGTCAAGTGTTTGAATAGATTCTTTGAAATGGGACATTTTTTATTTACTTTAACATAACTGCTAAATTCTTCTATAACCAATTATATATATTGCCAGCAGGAAAGTCATAGTTCCTATTGGGTTCTGAAAAGCATGAAATTTTGTTGACAATGTGAATATAGTAACCAATTATGAACATGACCAAAACCATAAATCAAAAATCAAAAACACTGCACCATTAGGTTAAAAAGAACAGTGTCATTATATTTTTGTTATTGTAAAATCATCAGATAATAGTTTATATAAAGAGATTAAATTCTTACTTTTTAAATTCTTTATAGCAATTGTCACCTACAACTAAAGAGGGAAGTTTCCTATCATTAACAAAAATAATATTTCACTTATCATTAATTATCTTCACACATATTTACAAAATTACTTACATAAGTAAAAATGTATTAGAAGCTAGTCACATAATATTAAAGTTCATTTTAGCAAGATAGTTTATAATCATGGAAAATAATTTTTTAAAACTGTGGAATTCATAACTTTAAAGAGCAGAAGTTACTTGCTAATGTCATTATTTTATAATGTCTCATTTAATCACATTTTAAATTTCTTACTATACCTATATGGCACCAATTCAAAAGGTGAATGATTCTAGGGAAAGAGAAGTAGGGAAGAACTTTCTGCAAGCTGACAAAGAGATACAAATATAGAGCTTAAAAAAGGTAAGTGAGCACAGGGATAATTACAGATTGTTAATACCTGTTGTGTTCAGTCTGACAGTCATATACTACTACCTCTGATAACTTTAAAGTATTAAGTGAGGGTTAAATTATCCAAAAGTAAACCTCTTCAGTAGAAACTCTTAAAGAAGGCAGGTCACTTTCTGCAGTGCTCTATAGGCACCCCATTGATATTCCTAAAGCTTTGTGTCCAGTCCTAATTCAGACATGACCAATGATGGGGCAAATATTTTGCTGCATACTATTACTAAAAGAGGAAGTTTTTAACCCCTGTCCTCAAACACATTCAGAATATACATGCTATATTTTACCACAGCCTACAGGGAATGGGTGAGTAGGTGGGACAAAACTGACTGAAATTCTATATCTGAAGCATCATGTTGAGTCTGTTGGCTGGTACTTGAGGACTCAGGGTGTTGCTCAAGAGACACTTTCTAAACTCCCAAGGACAAATGGATTCCCTTTGTTTCTCAGTGTCAGTTCTGGTACTTGATATCTCTTTGGAAATCTAGTGACTGCCTCTCAGGCGATGGAAGGAAGAGAATGTATGCATGTCACTGATTATTCCTTTCAGTGGATTTTAACTATAAACTCTGTTCCAGTAAGCCTGATGAAGTGGTTAGGTAATTACCCTCTTTTGGTCTTAGAAAACTAAAAGAATAATATCAGAAGAAGAAAAGATGGATATGCATAGATATTCATTTCTACATCTACCTATGAAATTTCCCATAGTATAATGGTATGTTATAACACTTTAAAAGTTTTAAATTATATGAGGGCAAAAATTTCCTTAGTTTATTATCATACATTTGATTTACAATTTGTTTATTTAGACTAGGGTTAAAAATCAAATACTAGAGCTAGAGAGATGGTTCAGCAGTTAAGAGCACTGACTATTCTTCCAGAGGACCTGAGTTCGATTCCCAGCATCCACATGGCAGCTAAGAACTGTCTGTAATTCCTAGATCTGACACCCTTACATAGTTATACATGCAGTCAAAAGACCAATTCACAAAAATTTAAAGATTTAAACACTATTACTTTATATACCTACACTCACATATATAATATGCATGCATTATGCTTGAATATAAATAAGCTTCAAGTAATTTGATTCCATCTACCATTTTGTTTGTATGTAAATAGGAAACAGAAAAAATACTTAGTTTAAATGTTTTCAATATAATTGCCCTTTTTAGCATTCTGTTCCCTTAGGTGAATCTGTTTTATAAATACATGATAAATGAAAAAAAATAGGGCAAAAGAGTCGTTGGCTAGGGATTAAGAGTGCAACAAAGGGGGAGAAATCATCATTTATCATTTCTTAGTAGGCCTGTTAAGCACTAAAATTAATTGTATCTAAAAAAAAATCTATGCTTTGCTTCATAATTAGTATATGATATTTCAGACAAATCAAAAGAGATTTTCAATCTATAAGTTATTAATTTAGTCCAGGATTTTAATTTTAAGATGCAAGCAGATCTTTAAACTCTTTATTAGAATAATTAGACCTCTATATTTAACCAATGTCTCAATTGAAATGTTAAATAGTATGATTTATCATTAGAGAATCACTGTACTGCACTGAAAATGGATTTAAATGACACTACTAAATTAATGTCACTATAAAGAAGCAATAAATGATCTCAGTACTTCCAACTATTTAAAATTAAGATAGAATAAATCTTCATTTTACTATATTTCTCAATTACTATTGATATTTTGTGAATCACTAGCTTTGAGACAAATTGTTTTCCTGAACACTGAATACCTGAGCACCTATTGTACCTATCCTTCCTGTGTTTGTATTGGCTGTTTTCCTGAAGTTACTGATTTGGAAAGAAAAGGAAGGAGGAAGGGAGGCAGGAAGGGAAGGAGGGAGAGAGGGAGGGAGGAAGAGAGAGAGAGAGAAAATAAAACCACATGCACACACACACACAAACACACACACACACACACACACACACACACACACACACAGCATAGTCTCCTGTGTCACAGGCCACAGTCTTAAACTCTTGGTCCTTTTCAATCCACCATCATCTCTGGGCTGCATTAAATATTGGCATGAACAACCATGTCAGGCTCAGTTGATGTTTTTAGAGTGAATAAATTTAGGCCAAACAACACACCTGGGTAAGAACGGATAAAGAAATATTTGCTCTCCTTTAATGAGAACAGCTGTTAGGACCATTTGGTCCCCAACCCCATTACTGTAGCAGTGCAGGTAACCTTACCTCTCCCCTCCTTATACTTAGTTCTCTTAATCACATGTGCTTTTTATCCACAACGATGTGGTGTTGTTTCTTCAAAAACATCATGTCACTCTTCTGTTTGTCTTATGAAATTACATTCATCTAAATTGTCTTTTATTTGTTAGCTTGTTAATTTTTTATTCTCATAATCACCTTTTAATATCTCCTTGATAAAAGCTTTGGTTTGTTTGTTTTGTTGTTGTTTCCAAGAGAAGGCCAAATGCCCACCATTTTTACTAAATACAATGTTTTCTAGTTTTCAGTTACAGATTTAATTTCCCTTTATTTACCTCATTTCTTACCTCCACCAAAGCGAAATACTTAAAAATTAACAACATGTCCTTTGAATGTCTGAATTATTTTATAATAGTTTACTACTGGTTGTATTAAAAAGTGTCCTTTGGGGTGTGCTTGCCCCAGAGTTGGTTTCATTGAGAGCTATTCCCATTGCTAATCTTTTCTGTAGAAGTATGGGTGAGGATAGATGCCCCACATCAATGCTTGAGGCTAGTGGGAGAGCTGCGCTGAGGTCCACAGTGTCATCTACCTACCACTAACTACAAAACATGGGAAAGGAGGCCTTACAACTCAAGTGGGCAGCACAATAGAGCCAACTCCATTGGTGGAGGTATGGGTGAGGGAGCCCAGAAGTTGTGGGTATGGGAGAGATGTCCCCATTATTTATCTGTCAAGTGGTGGCATGGGCAGGGTAAAGATTCGCTCCCTTCCATTGACCAACACCCTTTTTAAATGCAGCACTTGGGAGAATGGCCCTTACTCCGAGTCTGGGCACGAAAGTAGAGCTGGCTCTGAACGTGTAGGTGTGGGGTATCTGACTCTGAAGATATGAAAGCAGAAGAACTGCCCCTGACGATTTCAAACTGATGGAAGGGGTAAACTCTCCAGGATAATGTTGGCGAGACAGTCTTAGTAGGGAGGAGAAAAGAGACCTGGCTGACTGACCAACCCTGCAACTACACAGGTCCAGAACTAGGGTTATGTGTTGGCCAACCCCAGCGTCCAACTCACCTGTGATCTGCTGGATCACGTGAAATGTTTCAAAACTTCAGGATTTCTACAACACAGGGAAACAAGGAGATAAACAAGAGAAGTTCCAGTGAGAACCCAGTGTAGATAGTATGACAGAAACCAGAAGCCTCCAACCAGTTCAAAGACACTATGCAAGTAAAGAGATGGATAAAATGTTTTACTGCCTAATGCACTGTGTCACAAGACAGCTTCCAGGACAAGACTGATATTTCCCTTCTCTCTGTTTTCTCTTAGGTTTTATTTTATATTTTGGGGAGCCTGTAAAGACAGACGGGGATAAGAGGAGATGGAGAAACTAATGGGATTGACACATGATGTGAAAGACACAACAAATCAATTTGAAAAAGTTAATTTTTTTCTGCAGTAGCTAAAAATAATTTTGGAAATTTTTATTGCTAATGATCATGTGAATTGACCTGTAGTAAAATAACAGGTGATCAGTGATTTTCAGTTTTTCAAGTAAAAACTTAATTAGTCCTAACATATAGCAGTATTCAACCATGCATAGATTGCATTAATTTCACACGAGGAAATGAAGATGTTATAAAAACAAAAATGAACAGGAAATCAAGTAATAAAGAAGCTAAAAGGTTTCTCTTGCCCTTGATTCCTATATATCTTCTGATTTAACTGCCAGTTGCATGGGACACTCCCATAGTAAAGTCACCCAATGTATTCAAAAAACAAACTTTTAAGTCTTAGACTAATCTAATATGTGTGATATATTCTTATTTGAAATTCAGAACCCATGTGTAATTATACCTTCAGAGGAAAAGATAAAAACTTTAGAGAAACCTCACTGGCTAGAGAGGTAAATTGCTACAGTTTGGGTTCAGCAAGAGACCCTTCCCCCAAAAAACTAAAGCTGAGAAAAATTAATAAGACACTCAACATCAAGCTCTGTTTTCCATATCAATGAGAACACAGGAACATATGTATCTTCACACAGATATATTCATATCCAAGTAATCATGAATCCATCCATATATATATATATATATGTATATATATATATATACCAAACATACAGACAGACAAAACAAATTTACAAATAATCGTAAACAGAAATTACTATTTTGTAACTGTTTATTTTTTATTTCAAAGGGGATTTGATATAAAAAGAACCCTCACTTTTTCTTATTGTAATTGCCAACTGGAACAACAACTGTGGAAATCAAAGTAGAGAAATCTAAAAAAAAAAAAAAAAAAAAAAAATCTAAATGTAAATCTACCATATGACTCAGCTATACTACTCTTTGTTATATGCATGAAGAGTCAAGGTACACTCTACTTGTACCTGTTCAGTCATGTTCATTGCAGCTCTATTCACAATAGGTAGGGAATGGAAGCAACCTAAGTACCCTTCAACAAGTTAACAGATAAGGAAAATGTTTTAGGAGTGTTACATGCACACCAAGGAATACTATTCAGTAGTAAAGGAAAAAACTCAAGAGCTTTTAGGTCAAATGGATGGAAACAGAATAGGTTTTTATTAAGAGAGGTAATTCACAGCCAGAAACACAAAGGTCACAAGTTCTCTCTTTTTGGAGGATCTTAGGTACCAGTATTCAGATGTGAGAACACATACGGATTGACTACAAAAATTTAGAAAATATTGGGGATTATTGATAGGATAATAAATGGGGGATCAATAGGGAGTAAAATATCAGGATCAAAGTGATCTGACAAAGGAAATCAGAAAAGCGCTCTAATGATGCAATGATTATACACTTAACATGGAGGTGACAAACACCTTTTTTAATCGGACCTAACAGCTTCTCAACAGAATTGAAATCATGTCTGGTATCATACTTGAAGCCCAGATAACAATTAAGGCCTAGGGAAGTCACTGAATTTAAAGGAGAACCCATAGTCATTATTGGGCAAACCAGCACAATCCCCAGCCTGTCTCTTAATTTTAGTCCTTATTCCCACAGGTAAGTTTAGTTACTACACCTCATTAAGGAAATTTATTGGTGTAAAACAGAGAGAGAATTACAGAAATACTACAAAATATTAAAATGCAGAACTGTGAAGCCCAATCTCAGTGGCTTCGCTTACAAACAGCTCCCACACCTATGGCTTAGAGAATCTTGCAAAGGAGAGTGCAGAAAGACTGAAAGAGCCAATTAGGATGTTTGTCCTGACATTGTGTCTCCTAGTAATATCAGAAACCCCACCCCGGTAACTGTGATAAATGAGACAAAACAATAAGAGACATGTAAAGTAGATAGGAAAAACCTCAAGAAGTCTTAACCCTACACAAAGAACTATAGGCAAATAAAGAATGCCGAGAGTAAAAGAAATAGTTTTCCCTAGAAAAGAACATACAGTTTGTTCATCTAGTAATCAGCCCTGAAAAGATATATACAGGTAACATTAACACACATACAAAGCAACAGGCTGAGCAACTATATTTAGAAATGTATATGTGTAACATGTATGTAACAGCTTTAATTATTTTTAAAAAGAGGTCACAAATTTGCAAAACAATAAGAAGGGTGCATGGAAGGATTTGGAGAGAGTAAATGGAAAGGGAAAGATAATGTAATAATATTTATAATCTCAAAAAGAAAAGAAAGTGGAAAAAAGATTTAGCTATTTATTTTTATGGTTGTTTTTGCTTATGTATACCTTATTGTAACACATGTATACAGTGCCCTTACCAGCTGGAATATGGCTTCATATTCTCTGGAGATGGAGTTACAGGCAATTGTCAGGTCTTATGAAGATGAAAGAGGAACTCAAGTCCTTGGCAAGAACAAGGACCCTTAATAACCTAAACAATCTTTCTAACCCTAAACATTTAGTGACTTATTAGCTTTTATAGAAAGTATAATGGAAAAATAGTTTATGAGCAAATATGATTTTATAATTAATAGTAATTATTGAAACATAACTAAAATTTGATCTTTGAGTATGCATTGCCACAGAATAGTAAAGTGTACTAAATATTTGAAGATAGAGCCCTTAAATTATGTCAGCTTTTCAAATGTATTGAAAAAGTAAACCCTGATCCTTATTTCTTTCAGATTTATAGTATAAAGAATAATATGTGACAGAAATTACTACCATATGGTGTCTTTATAATTCTATTTTCTTGCATTTATTTCCTTATATTTTAGTTGAGTTTTCAGATTAGGTTGCTTAATAATTAGGAATCTTTTAATTATAATTATCCTATCATTAAAACAACTTTTGTAACTGTTTTGGAAATCTCTCAGGATTGCTAGGCTCAGACTTTATTATGCATTAATTGTTTCATTCAAAAGTAACCCTCCAATTTCTACCTATCTGCTAATTTTATTTCATTTACCTCATATAAATTCTATTTTCACATGTAAAACATATTCTCTAATAAGTATACTTGTGACATAAGTAAAATCATTTATAAATCATATTATCAGAATAGATATTGATAAGCTTCAGTTAAAAACCATCTATTTTGAAAAGTCTTTTAGTGTTCATGTTCTATTATTTTCCTCCTTTATGTCAATATTTCCCCACTTCCATAACACACAAATGATTTTTAATTTAAAATTGCAAGTCTTTTCAATCTGTTGTGTATGGATATTTATACATACTCTTTTACTGAAATCATGTAGAGATAGTTTGGTGATTCTAAGCCACAGAAACTCATGTATGCCCCCTTTCAAAAGATGAACCTAAAACCTTTTGTAATTCTTTATCTGTTCTCAAGATTAAGAAATAATATAATAAAATAGAAGAAACAGAATTCCTATTGAGCTCTCTTGGTTTAAGTATTTGTGTAACTGCTTTGTCAGTGTGAAATGTCTCCGTTACTGTCTCCCGCAGTATCTAATCTCATCATATCTTACTTTCACTGTGCTTACAAATACTGTCATCAGTGAAAGGGCCTTTGCTCTGGGAGCAAGCAAGGAAGGTGTCAATTATATAGCTAGAAGAAGAAGAGATGTGACCTAGAAATTTAAACCCATTTTGCCTTTGTGATTTGTATAAATTCACTCAGTGTGAAAAGAAGTCATGAGAAAAGAGCTGCATTTTAATCATTTTCCTTTTGTAGAGAATGTGTTACCATGTAAGGCATGACCCTGTCATTAGAGTGCTATGGCCCTAAAAAATGCCTGAGAGAATAAAATATTTAGTTAATATGCTTTGAATTAAAACAAAATAAGAAAATGGGGAGGAGAATTATGAATCAAACATCATGGTGTTTTGTTTTACTTTTGAGAAATACACTGAAATTAGTATGCTTGTCCTTGGGCAAGAATAGGCTTTCTTTTTTTGTGTCTGATTTTAGTGTTATGCTGTATTGAAAACAATTTATTGTAAGTTACAGTCTTTATATACAGAGCCTACCAGAGGTCTGGAAATGACATATAGAAAAACAATTACTCATGCTTGAGAGTGTGTTTTCAAAGCTCAGGAAAGAAGTAAGAACTTGGTGCAATGAATATGAAGTTATTCTGATTGTTTCAAGTATAAACTGAATGCATAGAAATAAAAAAATTAAAACGATGATCACCCACAAAGCACTTATATTCTATGGAATATATAGTTTTAGAATTTTCTTTTATTTAGGGGGAATTATAATTTAATTACAATATTTCTATTTTTCCTATATTTCTTCTAAACCTGCCAATGTACTATTCATGCACTCTCTAAAATTTATGGTATCTACTTATATTAGTTTTATATACACACATGATGTTATACACATATGAATATGTGTTTATATATTAATAAATAAAAACTGCCTATTCCATATAATGCTAATTCATTCTATGTTTTGTAGGATTCCCATCTTACATTGTACAACTAATTTCTGTGCTATAACTTATCAAAATGTCCAGATGTAGAGTTCAGCCCCAATGCCTACATCTATAAAACAACTTCTGCATCTACTTCTCAGGAACCATTTCACAGGAGGATGTATAAAGATAGTAAGAGCCAGAGGATCACAGGCTTAGCTGTGTAGTTTTTTCCATCAATAATGTCAAAAGCTATACTCATAAAAGTTTATCAACATGACAGCCTAAACATGAGCTGAACAAGGACAATAGCCATGCTTGAGGGGACAGAGGAAAGTTCATAAGGCCTCATCTCCACATGAGTGACATCTTAAAAGGAACCATTGTAATACAACTTTGTGTGCTTTCTGTGATGCTTGGATAACAGAAACCATTATGCCTAGCAATGATAAATTTTATTTCATGTTGAGTAAGATAACATTGAATTATTAATGAATTGAGAAGGTTTTTCTAACTATATTCATGGTGCTGAAAGTTACTCATGAAGCTATTAAAGAATAAGGATATACAGGGATGGAAAAAAATTCAGAGGGAAAGCTGAACACAAAGTAAATATATGTGTAGCAATCTTATTTGCATTATCACCCTTGATAAGTCAAGCTTATGATTTTTATCTTTTTTATAGTTATTGTTAACTTTTCAGCATTTTTAATTCATTTTACTGTTTTTTTTGATAAATACAAAATAAATAAAGAAGAAAAAAAAGATCAACCTTTTGAGATAAATAATAAAAAAAAGAAAGACAAACATTCATTAACCCTATTTTGAGAATGTGGTCATAGTTTTCTAGACTAATTCTTACTCATTGCTCTTGCAATGGTAATCTTATAAAAACTCAAAGAAAAAGTAAGATTATGGTCAGTCCTGAGTGAAGTAGTCAGTGAAGCTGATTATCTCAGCCAGCAGTCTTGAGATGCTCTAGATGCTGAAATCAGAGGAAACTGCAAGCAAGGTACTCTAAAACACTGGATCATCTGGGCCATCTTTTTTTCCATTGGAGATTTTTCAAGGGGTCTTTCTTAATCATACCCTATTTTCTTTAACCGAGAATAAATACACAACCTCTTATTTTCTGTAGAAATAAAGTCTGTTCTCCAAAGTAACATATATTTTGTCTTCAATTATGGAGTTAAGGCATTTACAAAGTATATACACTGATTTATCCAGTAGCATTTATACTCAAATGTCTCTTAGCAGTTCTTGCTCCTTCCTTAGTAGTCAAAAAATTCAAATACAACATAACATACAGTATCTATACTCTCTGTGTATTTTCCATCTGTATGTGGCTTTTATAGTCTTTACCTTTTTTATTTTAGTAAAGAACTTTCTGTATTCTTTTCCATTTGTCTTTTATCTCTCCCAAGCCAATGTGTGTGTCTTTATCAAGAAAAACAGCAAAATGAATTTAAAATGCTGATAAGTTAACAATACAACACCTTTAATGACAACACCTTTAATATTCTAAGGTATGACTATAATTAAGGATTGCCAGTAGTGGCTTGCTCCAACCAGTTCCTTAGTCATACTTCATAGAGAGTTTAACTCCAAAGGAGCCATATTTACCATCCCAACTTTGGGGAATTTTAGTGTCTACATTGCAACCAAAGAGCCTTGCTTCCCACTGCTCATGAACTCCATTTAAGTGTTTGGCCACAGGTACTCTTAAAAGGGTCACACATATTTCGCATCTAATGCTGAGTCAGGTAGCATCTATTAAATGAGCCCCCCCTTTAATTTTTTTTCTTTTTCTTTTTTTTTCTTTTTTTTGCTGATAGCTCGTGAAAAACTGCTGCTACCAAGATGCTGTCTTGAACAGAAACCATAAATTCATCATTTGTACCTTGTGCTTATACAGAGGTTTACTTGGGACTTAAGCCTTGTTGAATCTTAAGTTACATGTTGTAAGACTAAAATTTTGTAGTTCAAAGCCATATGCCACAGTGTCTCTGTGCCAAAGCCCACTTGAGAGAAACAACTACAAATCTGTTTCCCTTTAAAAAATCTTTTTTTAAGCTTTTTCATGACCAGCTCAGTTGGTAGAGCATGAGACTCTTAATTTCAGAGTCCTGGGTTCGGGCCCCATGTTGGGTGACAATTGTAGCCTAATTAATAATTCCAGTTAATAATCACAGAGAGATGGATTAGTAGGTCACTATTTATTCAAAACAACTCATAATACATGCTAAAAGGGATTCTGGAATAATCCACTTGTCCAGTTAGATGGAATGGATCTTCTTTTGAGGAGGTGTGCAGGCGGGGGTGGGGGGGGAGGGGGGCTGTGCTCATGAATCAAGAGTTTAAACTCTTCCTGGTCATACCTTAAAACTATAGCTGTGAAGATCATAGGTGAACCCCAAACCTGCACTGGCCATGCTCTTAAGTCAGGGAGGTGTAGAATCCTATTATATATGTCTATTTCTTATGTTTGACATTGTTTATAGATATTGAGATAAGAGATTTCTACGTATGAGACCAGGTATTAGTTGGCAATGCAGGGCAATGTTGAATGTGAATGGGTGGAGATAATGCTTTTGTTTACTATAAAGATTTGTTACTCATATTGGTTTAATAAAATGCTGATGGTTTAGTAGCCAGGCAGGAAATATAGGGGGTATCCAGACTAGGAAAATCTAGGAAGAGGAAAGGCAGAGAAGCAGATGGCAACCAAATACAGAGGAAGCAAGATGAGAATGTTGAACTATGCAAAGGTAACAAGCCTCATGGCTAAACATAGGTAAGAATTATGTGTTAATGTAAATATAAAAGCTAGTTAATAATAAGCCTAAACTACTGGCCAAGAAGTTACAATAATATTAAGCCTTTGAGTCGACTATTTTGGAAAAAGCTTCTGGGTAACTGAGAGATCCTGGCAGGACAGAAATATATGACTTCAAATGGGTAGAAGTTTACGGAAGTGAAGAACCACAGAGTCCAGGCAAGACTACCTGAGGCAAAGGCCACTACTATCCTTAGCCTTGCCTCACTGGCATTCTCCTAGAAATATATTATGTAAGAATGATTTGTATTCCATATTAAATAAAATATAAAGTTACTTATACCTGAAGAACATGCCTTATTTATGCAAATGCTAAGGGTTTATGTCAATTAATATTTCATTTATATCCTCTCCTTGACATGTATCACATTCATTACAGCTTCATTCTTGCTAATTCTCAATGTAGGGAAAATGCCAAACAGGTTAATTTTTCTGTGAATATGAGCAATTTTGTCACACCATTTTGTGAGTTTTTTTCTCTCTCTCTAACATAGGAATAGCATTAATACAAAACTAGGGAACATTTTATCATGTCCCTTTTATGTGCTAAGTGATTCCAGGAACTGCCAAGTGCACCTTAAAGGACAGTACTGTCAATTACCATAATCACTGTCCCCTCTTTTTCTCACAAATATCTGCCATTAAGTTTCAGCTTAGTCCTGAATGTGTCTTGATTTTAAACCTCTTGAGAGACTCCCAAACTTTTCATGTAAGAATCAATTCATTAAGTTTTCAGATACTTTAACGTGGTTGAAAAGGTCACCTTCTCTACTTTAAATATCTTTTTCTTAATAGGATATTACTTTTAAAATTTTAATTGTAAAAATAGCATCTATGGTTTATATGACATTTGATTACCTCTTGACTTAAATATATCACCGCATTTCAGAATTTTCCCACCCACTCACAGGTGCCACCTTCACTACAATTACAGGTAGTAATAATGTCTATGTTTTATTTATGTACCATCACAAGGTGTAAGGAATAAATAATTTATCTACAAAATAAAGTCTGAACATTCCTACAGTGATATCATCATTACTAAAAATATGTGACCAACAACCTGGATTCAGACTAAATTTTGTATTGTATAAAATCAATGATAATAGAAAAAAAAGTAGTCCCTTGTCAAATCAGGCAACCAAGTACCCATTAATGTTGTCTGTGAAAACTTTTCTTTTTTTCCTCACCACAGAAATTTTTGTATTTATTCTTTTTCTTTTCTTTTTATTTAAATTTATTTTTCTCTTGTATATTACATTTCAACCACATTTTCTTCTCTCTGCCCTCTTCCCAGTATCGTCTCACACCCCCTTCCCCTAGATCTAATTTTACCCCATTTCCAATCAAAACAGAGCAGACTCCCATGGGATATAAGCCAAACACACTCTTAAATCCATTTATAAATGAATTGTGAATTTTCCAAACATACATATATAAATTAAAATATTTATACTTAAATTATTTTCTCTCTTAAATTTTCAATTTGTTCGCATGTGATATTTGCTGTCTTGGAGGTTGTGCTATAAATATATTTGTCTATAGAATTTTCCCAATTATACATCATTCTGGCAATTTAGCTACATTTATTTATAAGTGTGCTTAAACCAACAATTTTTCCAAGATATTCCAACTACCTAATTAGGATACTAACACCTCTTATATCTCACACCACTTTTCTGTTTTGAATTTTTATCATTTATTCACCAATGAGTAAAAATTACAAACACAGAACAACTCATTGTCATTAAAGTTATAATCTTTAAACACACAAATGAGGTTTGCTCCTATTTTCTTTTTTTCTAGGAGAACTCTAACATTTGATTCTTCACATTTGATTATTAATTCTGAAATGTATGAACCCACATTCTTAATATCTGAATTGTCACAAATGTCTACTCTATGATCAGTATCTATCTTCACTATTTTCTAATACAATACTCATTACATACCTCACATTGCCTCAGAAGAATCAATTCTGTTCTATTTGATGTTTATAGATAATCATTTCCTGAGACTCATAGATTCTTTTGACTTATTTATATTCAGAAACATTTTCAGTAATTAATGGTAACAATTGGCAGAGCTATTTTAAATAGTTCTCTTTTATTATTCCTATTTTTGTTATATTTTATCTATCATTTATTCTGAAGTGTTGTTAAAGAAATACTATTTGCTTGATTTGTATTGTTTCCAAATACATGAATATGAAATATTGAGTGTATTCCTTGTATATTTTCTAATTGTATTATGACTAAATGTTTCAAATGTCCATTTTTAATATTTTATATTAAACACTGAGAGAGTTTAAACTATTTTTCTGTGTTAGTAAGACCAACTCATTTATCCTGCAGGACTCCATAAATTTAGTCTAAAAGACATAACAATGCAGTTATACGTATTTTAGCAACTTCTGTGTTCAGTGTGACATGCTCTGACAGAATGTGCCTGCAGTTTTAAATATAAAACTATATTTATTAAAAAGTGAAGATGTCAACCAAATAAATACCAGCATCCTACAGTTTGAGGTAGTGTAAGAATATGAAATTTTAACTGTACCTGGAAATTCATAACCATGCCATGGCTAAAAAATGCAACAGGGTAGGATAATATTAATCATATAATGTTATTCACAATCTGTATTTAACACTGACAACTTTCAGAAGGTTGTTGAGATTTTATATGAATCCCCATGATTACAATGAAACAAAAGAATTAGTGCTTTATTTTCAAAGTCAGCTGGCCCATATGGAAATATGACTGTTGATGTCAAAAGAAGTTTATGCAGCCCATTCTATTAAACGTCAACATTGGCCCTATTTCACTTAATTTGCTTTGAAGACAGGGTCTAATGTATTGAACACTTGTCTTGAACCCACTACATGAATAAAGATGACTTTTAACTTCTGATCCTTCTGTTTCTGCCTGCTGGGATTATAGGTTTTCACCATCATGCCTTTTTTCTAAACTTCTGGGGATAGAACATAGGACCTTGGGCCTCATATTTCTCTAGGAAGCATTTTATTCACTGGCTACCTACTTAGATTATTTTTCAGCCTTTTATTTCCTTCTTTCTTGAAATTAAAATTGCCCCCATCTCTCCACTATCTGCATGTCTCACATAAATAAAATAAGATCTCAAACATAGCTATGAAAAGTGGTAGGGACAAGTGCCAACATAGATATCTGTCTCTCACTAATGCAAAATATTAATATCTTCAGTAAAATGTGCTTGATCCTTCAAGGTTTATCACTTTGATATTCAAATGTATTTAGATAGTGATTATTTGTTTATAATTATATTTTGTGGAGGATATTTTGTTTAAAAAATCATTCAGAAGTAAATAACAAAATGCATTTGATATTGCACAAGTGAAATATGAACAAAGAACCATATCATATTCTTTAAAACATTCATCATTATTTTTCAGTGACTGGTTATTACAGAGATATGAAAAGGATGGAACAATTGCATTTTATTCAATTTTTTAGTGCTGGTACAATTTTTGATAGCATGTATTGAGTTCTTATTAATTAATAAGCAACAGAAATTTGTTAAGAGAATTTTGACTCATGATTTTCTTACTCTCATCAAATGTGCTACAAATAGTCTCTCTCCACCAGTCTGCTTGTTTGTTAAAAATAAAAATAAACATGAAATTTCCTCCAAAAGATAAAACATAAAATACTTAACTTTTTCTCTGATAGTTCACATATCTTTTCCTCCATAAACACATATGTATGTAGTTATCATAAAGAAATTATAACTACATACAACTTCAAATTTAAAGACAAATTATATATTATACACTTGAGAATGTTTTGTTTACTTTAGTAGATAATGAGAACTAAGTAAATAGATATTGATGCTCATCTTTTTGTTCAAGGAGTGTCTAAATAATAAAAATCAGAGACTATAAAAGGGTAGGGCTGCACATGCCTACTCTGAAGTAAGTTACTTGCCTACCTGTCAGTGTATCCTCTATTTCCTTTCAATTAGTGATGGACTGTTTTAAAATAACATGAGATTTTCCATCTTTTTGTATATAGAGATACTTTTGATGTTTTATTAAAAATGAGTAAGCTAAAATGAGATATTGAACTAACATGAAAGAGCTACTTTTTATTCAGTATGACTGGCTTAATATTATGCTGCCCAAACTACCAAAAAGCCAAAAGGTTATATGAATTATGAGTCTACAAATGTAATAGTGTGATCTATGAGATAATGTACAAAATCACCTTTAATTTTTAAATGGAATTTTCAAATTTTTATGCTTTTGTTAATAAAATATCCTGAGCAATATAAATAGGAAAGTATTAATATATTCAAAGTATACTATATCTATTTTACATAAAATAATTAAGTTCTTATTACTGTAAATTTTGTAGAATTTTTAGAAGTAAAAGGACTGTTTAGTTTGAATACCATCCTGACCTTTATTCCTGAAACACAAAAATTGGTTAAAAAAAAAATTGGTTTTTCAAAAAGTGACTACTGGAGGTTGGAGGATACAAAAGATCAGAGGTATAGAATAGGGTTATTTTAAAATGCCATAATCCTGTAAATCATTGCATGCTTCTAAGAAACAAACTTTTAAAAAGAAAGTAAAAAATAAATGTCATTCTAAGACAGGAACATTTGAAATAAACATTGAAATTTAGCCAGCAGTGAGTGAAATATAAAATTACTTATTTCATGTCTTTTATTCATTCTTAGGTTTATTTTTTATATATTTTATTCATTTATATTGTTAACTTGCACAGGCTTTTTATACATTTTGAGAAGTGAAAAGTGAATTTTTATGAGACTCTCTCTATATACATATATATATGCATTCCTATTGGTTTCATGAAATACAAACCAATCATCATTCATAAATATAGTGTTTCATTCACTCCATTTACTGTATTGCTGTGCATTTGTGGTCAGTCAGAACATCATAGTGAAAGAAATGTGATTAAGCATAGTCTAATCAAGAAGTAGGAAATAACAGAAATAGAACACACAACTTCAAGGCTTATCACAAAACTTTTTTAAACCCCTAGCTACAGAAGACTGATAAATAATTTCCTAAGCAAAGAATATTTGTCAATATTTGGACTATATCATAGCCAACTCTTTCTCATGAAGATAATTCTCATATCACTCGTATATGGTTTAAATTATTGACTTATTCAGTTTCCAATTTGAATTGTTAAATTGAGAAAGCAGAGCAAAGCAACTGTCATAAGAAACTTCAGCTGTCAAAATATTAAAAACTAGAATAACTTTTTTCAGTTGCCTTTGTTTATGGCATTTACCAGAAATATAGCTGCTTCTGTGATGGACCTGACTATGTTGCTTTTATTCCATGCTCTTTTTTGTTCACAAAGATAAAGTATTTTGAAGCTTTAGATAAGAAAATACATTTATATACCTTAGAAATCAGTCCTCTGTCACTTGTAGGGTTGGTGAAAATCTTTTCCCATTCTGTAGGCTGGCGTTTTGTCCTATTGACAGTATCCTTGGCTTTGCAGAAGCTTCCCAGCTTCAGGAGATCCCACTTATTGATTGTTGGTCTTAGTGCCTGTGCCACTCGTGTTATATTTAGGAAGTGGTGGCCTGTGCCAATTTGTAGAAGTGTATTTCCCACTTTCTCTTCTAACAAGTTCAAAGTGGTTGGGGTTAAGTTGAGGTCTTTGATCCACTTGGATTTGAGTTTTGTGCAGGGTGACAGGCTCGGATCTATTTGCATTTTTCTACACACTTCCTTCCAGTTATGCCAACACCATTTGTT